>PVHY01019953.1:0-26447 GCA_004024945.1 Uropsilus gracilis | reverse complement strand
TGTTTAAATACTGTCACTGACTGTTAAGATTTCATGACCATTTGCCTCTCCTTGGAGCCTATTTCTAAGAACCATATGTCTCACAAGCCCAAATTTCTATCAAAATTGACAGCCCAGGAGAAGGTATTGAGGACATTCAGCAAATACTTTGTATGTGTTGGCAGAGTGCATATGGTAAGACATAAAAAAGGAGAGAAAAATCTTAAGATCACAATACCTGGCATGAAAAAGTGAGCCTCTATCAATTTAAGACTACATATTCTGACCATATATTTTTAAGCAAGGAGAGGTTCTATTTTAATTATATCCTGTTATTTAGAAAATAAGCTTTCCATATTTTTTAAATTTCCCAACTACCTACTATAAAAGTGTTCACATATACAGAAGTACTGAAAGGTAGTACCATACACACCCATATGCCTCACCCGACTACACAAGCTATTTTCATTTTGTTACATTTGGTTATTGCCATATACATGTAAGTGCCTGAATAATGCAGTTTCATTCAATATCATTTCATCCTGGTGCTGATATGAAAAAAAAAAATCCCAATAGCTATCATACAAGATAACATTATTCAAGGACCTATTTCCCTAAAATGTCCTTCAGTCTACAGTCATGGTTTCTAAGAATCTATTGACATTAAGTGAACACTTACTATATATACATTAATCTGATGTTAAGCAATTTAAAAGATTAACCCCAACTGTACATGTATGTCCTAAAAGAGAAGAAAACGCTATAGAACTGCAATACTGTTCCATCACATGCAAACAATATTTATATTTTAATCATTCACAATATTTTCTAAATACCTTAAGAGTTTCATAAGCTTTTCCCCATAAACTATGCTCCAATCGAGGTTCAAACTTAAACTTGGTGGTTATGCCTCTGATCTCTGTTAATCTGGATCCATCCATCCTTAAAACCAATCTCCAGTCATATTTAAACATCAAACAAATCACTTTCACACAGCATTAAATCCTGGAAGCAGGGAGGATGATATGTGGGGGCGAGGGGGGAGCATGCTGGATTCCAACTAAGGCCATCAGAAGGGGAATGTGATGACTGGGGGGTGAGGGGTGGGGATCAAATGGAAGATTCCTAAGGCTTTGGTGTGGGTGCAATGGAATGATATACAATTATAGAGATATAAACTTGCATCCCTAGGTCACACAAACTGTGACGTATATCACCATCACCTCAATGAACGTAACAAAAAAAAAAGGTCAAAAAAAAAAAAAAATAAAGGCTTTCCAGTGTAAATATTTGGATGCTATCACCCTGGAATCTAAGCTGTTATCTCCAAGTGGTGTCAGGGACCACCCAGAAAGGAGGTGTATTTTCCTGTAAACAATTTGGAAAACATCAATAGTCACATCTGTTTTAAAGTTCAAGGAATCAAAAGCAACAGTCTATTTCTGTCTTTGCAGAGAACTGGCAATTTTTCTTCAAGGACTCTAAATGCAGCACGTAACTGGAGGACTAGACCAAGACAACCTTCTTGTTGTAAAGAAGTAGAAAGACTCACTACCACATGGAACAAAGATGAAGGAGTATTTGGTAATAAAGGAAAGATGTAAGTCGCCCACTGCACAGCTGGATCTAGCCTTCTAGGCAGCAGGGTCCAGGGGCGCCCCTCCAGCTGATCCTGGGGGGTTCATCATGCTGCAGGCAACCCTTGCAACGCCCAAAAACTTACAGATTCTGTGAGATGTGATCACTCTCAAATCTGGGAATGTATTCAAAACCTACTCCTTTTAATTCTATGATCCCCAGAAATACTTCAAGACTTTCAAGAGCCTAGGTGGTTAGGAACTATACAAACAGTAAATATAAACACACATCTCACTTAGTTTTAATAACTTAAAAAAAAGATCAGTGACTTTACAATTATTTTCTCCTATTCATATGTTAAAGTTTAGTGATTTAGATAACTATTTCATAGATTTGTTTCATAGTTGCTCTTCTTATTTTGTTAAAGAATATGCTATAGTTTAAGTATGTGGGCCATTGTCAGGGAAAGCTTTTTAAAAGTGGGTAACAGAAATCTTTATTCACTTTCAGCACTAAATACAGATATTCTGACAGTCATTATTTCATTTACTGCTTGCAGCCAACATAGGTTAGAAATTGTTATAACTGTGAAATTACACCTGCTTTCTAAGAAAGGGATATTCTTTCGTCTCCATTTTATAGCCACAGAAATCAAGCTTGGAAACACAAAATATCTAGGAAAGGTGTGAAGTCTTAGGACAGGACTGGCATTAGGATCTGAGGGACTTCAAGGCCTCTGTTCTCAATCACTAAATTAATGAGTCACGAGACCAATCCAGAAAACATTTGCAGTACTTCATTTTCCTTGTTACGTGGAAACCAGACCTTTTCAGGAAACTAAAACTACTCTGGGCAGACCATAAAACTGATGTTCCCACTCTACTAGTTGGAATCACCACAGCACAGGTGCCTTTAGGATGCAGGCTAGTGTAAGATAGCACAACTTTTCTAAGGTAGGCTAGTGATCCTAAGTCGCAGAGCTAGCCTTAGTAGGATATGACGTATTATGATACTGGACAATAAAACAATTAATAAAGCAACTCTAGGTGCCCTTTCCCTCAATATCAACATGATGCTATGGCTTTCATCAAGCACATGGAATACATGGTTTTAGTGCTATAACAAGCTCTAATAAATTACTACTGACAGTTCTTAGGTACTGCTAAAGAATGGTTGTAGTCTTTAAAATTTGAAATTAAGGTGCTAAAATAGTATGCCTATAAAACTTTAAATATATTGTCAAATCTCCTTTCGATTAACATGAAAGATATAAGCAAGAGGAGGAAAAATTAAAAGATAAAAACAAAGTAAGATGATCACTAACAAAACTTGTATTTGGCATACCATAGCTTTTAAATAACCTGTCTGATCACTTCTGGGTCCAGCACTGAATACTGATACTATATGAAATGGAGCTATTTACTAGAGCTGTAACTCTTAAAAATATGATGTGCTTCTCCGTATTACATGGGATTTACATGTTTACAGTCTGGCTGCTCTTTGTACTAAAACATACTGGGCTTTGCATATCACATGATTCCTCTCTCTGGTGTTAGCAGTCAAGGACTGTGACTCCTAAGAGTGGGGGAGGAAGACAATGATAAAAAAGGGAAATGGGAAAAAGTATGAAAGAAAATGACACATCTTTCAACCCACTATGTTGACATATTCACCTTCATCGCCACATCAGTCTCAGCCTTCCAGCTCAACACAGATCTTACTCTACATGTCAGAAAGTCGGGGGAAGGATATATTCAACCTTCTTCCACACATGAAAGTCCTCTCCAAAGCATCTCACCCATACTTACCATCCGGCACTGGGCATGGAACAGGCACTAAGACTCTTCCCTGGGGGTTCTAGGAAAGGGGGAGACAGATGGGAATGTGCCTTTGGCTGCATGGAGCGACACTAGGAACTCCCTCTGCACAGCCCTGCCCATCTTGCAGCTGTGCTAGCAATACCATGGAGATGCGCCATATCTGACTCAGACTACACTAGCAATATCTCAATGGACCTCTTGAAGCGAGAAATCTATAAGGCTGGGACAGAGAAGCAAAAACTGGCTAATTACAGACATAAATATAGACTAAACTGATGAGGTCCTGAAGATGTACTTAGCACAGCTGGGAAACACGGAGCAATTATTTACATTGACCTAGGACCACCATTCTGACCATTTATGAAAGATCAAGGCACATCAAAGAGGAAGTGCAAGCAACCTACCTCCGTTAGTCCTATTTGGTTGCTGATCTGGAGTTTGGACTTGAGATGGATAATACTGTTGCTGCTGATAATTGTTTGAAGGAAAATACTGTGAACTGGGACTCCTCCTACAATCCCGAATGCTGGAAAAAGTCTGTGAGTGGGGAATTCCTCTTTGGAAAGGTGAACATCTAGGAAGACGGGGCTGGGGTGGTGGCAAATGATCAAATTCTTCCTCATCCTCCAGACTGAATCGATCAAATTCTTGGTCACTACATGTTCCTTTTTTTCCTGAATTCAAAGACACACTGGAACTATGTCTTGACACAGAGGCTGACGTAGAAGCATAGTCTTGTCTCAGACCTACAAAATAGCAATAAACAGTATTATCTTACGAGACTTTTTTTTTTAACGAGACATTTCGATTTAGCTGAAATTAAGCTCCATTCACTTAGACATTTGAGAAAATGGGTGCCAAACAAAAGATTCAAATGGAGACCCTTATCTTATTCTGAGCTCATTAAATCTCAAGGAAGCAGATAAGTTTACCCACCATATCCTTCTATTTGGCAAAAAGTTTGTCCCAATTCCTGTGAAGATTAAATATATTGCTGTGGCTATCAATTAACATAAATTTCCCCAAATAGTTCCTTCTGAAATCTGGGATGCTTGGGAAGATTACTGAGGAAAATCTAAAATCAGATATAGTTTGTGATGAGTTTAGACAATTAAAATAGTTAAATCTCGTAAGAGATTTGATATTAAGTAGGCTTAAGTAGGAATTCTGCTCACCAGCCCAGCTTTCAAAAATTAAAGGAATATTCAAAACCCTGGGGAAAAAGTATTTTCTAACAAGGTCACATTTCTTTTGTTGTTTTTGTTACTTAATGTTAACTTTTTCAAAATATTCTGAGACTTCAAAATTTCAATAGTTTTGGGTCATCCTAAATGACAATCATTTAAAAATAGTTAAATAAGAAGTTTTCCGTTATTCCTCTCATTGCTAATATCATGACTTTTCAAAGTAGTCTAATCCTGACTTTAATTTCTGAGACTAACACCCTATATTATAGCCAAGTATTCTTAGAAAGCTACTGTAGTATAATGTTACTAAACAGTGATGTAAAATAATTACTCCTCCCCTCAAAATGCATCTTGTAACTTCTGCATTAGCACTACCATGTCTCTCCCAATACCCTTGACTAATTCTGAAAGTGGGACATTGCTATACTTAAATGATACTTGGCTGTTTCTACTCATGTTGGCCTGAAAAGATAACTGCAAAACAAGCTTAGCCCAGTTCTGTGATCTCCACCTTATTCTTTATTGTCCCTTTTGATGCCATTAATACCCTTAAAAGGATTTGCTCTCAGGTTGTTTATTGTAACCCTATTGTAGAACCAGTGATAGACTATTCCTTCCTAAGGATCTAGTCCATAATTATCTACTCTAGTAAGTTTATCAGTGAACTTTTTCTTGCTTTAGGTTTCTTTGAGCTAATTAGGTTTACAATTATCTGTGCATTTTTATTTGAATTTTTATTAAGAGAACTATACACTCTCATGTAGAAATTATACAGAGAGAAATTCTTTTCACACTTTGTCCATTTTTCCCCAATGGTAACTTTTTTTTTAACTACAGAAAGTGAAAATCATGATATTGACAGTGCTACAAGCCACCTGATTTGTTTTCCAAGTTTTACTCATGTGTGGGTGTCTGTGTTAGTATTAAGTTCTATTCAGTTTGCTGACTCCTAGAATCATATGTCTACCCCCACAGTCAAAATACAGAACAGTCTAAAAATTCACAAAAAAATCACTCATGTTGCCCTTTTATAAGCACACTCACTTGCCTCCAGAGATTCCACATCCTGTCCCTAATCCCCAGGGACCACTAATCTGTCTTCCATTTCTAAAACTATCATTCAAAAATGTTTTTACATAAAGGAATTCAATAGTGGGCAGTCTCTTAGAATCATCTATTTTCATTCAGTGTATCTCCTGGAGCTATTTCAAGATGACTAGGGCATCACCATTCACACTTTGTATAGTGCAGTTCTTCATGGTGTGGGGGTAAACAGGTACAACAGTCTCACTAACCACCTACTGGAGGACTATTGAGCTCATTCCAGTTCTTGCTGTGACAGAGTTCCTATAAACATGTGTGCACATAAATTTCCTCTTTGGGGTAATTTTCAAGTGTAATTTGCTGGGCCTTATGGAAATGGCATGTTTGTTTTTTTAAGAAGCATAGTGGCTACACCAGCTATGTCTCTGTATCAATGTATTTCGACCACAGTATAGCCGAGATTGTAAGAAGTATTTACCTCTTCTGCCTACAAAGTAGGAGAATACAAGAGAGAATCTAATGGCTTGGCATAATCTAGAAAGAAATCCTTAAAACTCCTCCTGAACCCCTCATATAGTTCATATAGAAGTTCCTTGTTTAAAAAAAGTTTTAGTTTAAAAAGAACGTACTTTCTTCTTGCAGACGAGCCATGATCTGAACATCAGTGAGGTCCTGTAACTTATATCCCATGGAGATAGAGTCATCCTCCAATTCTGAAGTACTCAACTCACTGTCTATAGATGACTGGGGGCTCAGAGGAGAGCCCCTGGAGGTGTAACCTGAAAAACAAAACAAATGCATTTATGATCTAGTCTAAAAAACTGATACATGCTTTACAATTCATATATCATTCAGCAACTGTTTTCCTTCATACTGTGACAAAAAATTACCATGTAAGAAAATGTTTAGCTTCTCCACTCAAAAAAATAAGCAAATCATACCAAATAGGAAAGTGCTACTTTTGGATAAGAGAAGAAACCTATACAGATCCATGTAGACTTTCAATTAATGATCAGGTATATGTTTCCCTCGTAATAATTGATTGGATGTTTGACACTTGGAATTTAATCTGGGCCATTTTTTGAAAAGGAATAAACAACAGTGCTATGAATGGATAAGAACATCAACTAAAAGGCACACATACCACATCAGAAGTATATATGATACTTTCAAATTTAAAGTACACCAAAAAAAACCTTCAAAATTTAAGAGCAGCTCATGAAAGTGAGAAAGCAAAGGGTTGAGGTAAGAGAATCAAGGAAGGACCCAGAAGAAGAAAACTGTAGGAATCATATCAGTGCTGAGACAAGTAAGAAAATGGTGAGACTTTTATCTCATAAAAAAGCTATTGCATTCCCTAAGTAGTGTTGGCTTAATAAAAAACTACTAGAAAAATAAAATATATAAAAGGTTTATAATTTTAAATAATGAAAACTACTTAGATTATTTGATATTTGTTTTAAAAGCCCATTTCGGTGTTTTGGAAACACATTACCTGTACTCGCATGCCTCTGCTAACTGGGGAAGACTGCCCGCAACACACGATTTGCTAATGAAATCAATGTGGGCCTTTTTCACACTCAAAGCAAGTGTGCAGCGCAAACTCTCCATTATGCTAAGATTACCCCCAAGCTTTGCAGTGAAGACGGGTATTTAAGCTGTGTTCAGTAACTGACAAAGCAAGCAGCTAGTCAAAAGTTGAAGAATTACCTGTTCTTTCAGGTGTTAGTATTGCTTTATTTGAGGTTTTAGAGAAGCTGGGAGTATTAATGCCATTGCTATAAGGGCTGAGTCTTGCAACAGGACTATAAGGAAAAGCCACGGAGACATTTGAAGAGAAGAGACTCCGCCATCGGCTCGCTGTCACAGAAGCAGAAAATAAACAGCAGTTGTTAGCTATACAGAAGCAGATGCTGATTTGTCAGGGAGAAAGGGAAGAGATTAAAAAAATATTGAAGGAACAAAGCAACTTTTCATTAAGACTATCTTAACAGACTTTCATTTATCTAAGGGAAAAGTACATGAAAAACAGGCAATTTGTGAATCAGTGTCCTATTCATACCTCCATTAAGAAAAAATATAACTATCTCACCTTGATTAAAGCCAATATACCTATATAACAATGAAAACCTGTTTAAAATTACTGTGTTAGAGATGTTTTCTATTTCTGCACAAAGACTTGTTTTGTAATAATATAAAAGGATAGGGTCCAAAGGAAAACTCAGGGAAATATGTAATCCCTAGAAATATCCACCATTCATGGTCCTGTATTTTTCCTTAGGTTAATTTTCAACCCATTTACTATCAGAAATGTTTCATCAAACTCATTTCTAAAGAAATTTTTTCTTGATGAAGAACAACTTAAAGTGTTAAATATTTACTGTTAATATTTTAAACTTGAGGCCAAAACAAGGCTTAGGGGAAGTCACAAAAACCACAGAAGGGATATTCACCGGGATATTCACCAAAACTAAACAGGAGCTGTTAGATGGCAGGTCTAGAAATAACTGGTGACATATTTAATGTTTTTTTCTTTCTGTAAAAATGCATTTTATAAATTCTCTGTGTGAATATATATTTATGCAATTTTTAAAGATCAGATTACACATATGACTTCAACAATATAAAGAACAAAAAAACTTTACCTACGATGAAAAGATCTAATTCTTACATTTTCTCACCTATTCCAATGAATGTAGTTTCCTCCCAAAATTACCAACCACTTGCTCTAAGTTCTTAGATTTAGGAAAGTGACTCCAAACTATAAAAACCTGAGTAAGTCATGCTAAGCACCACCTATTTTTCCCTCAAGTAAAAATTACCGAGCTAGGTAAAAATCCACTTTCCTATAAAGCAATCATTTAGATGTATGTTTATGTAGGATGAGAGGACACAGATACATATTATATATTAGACTAAATTTCATGTCAAGCAATAGCTTGGTTTACAGTTACAAGAAATTTGACAAACCATGAAAAGCATGAGTAGAAAAAAACTGCTTTGAAATGCATTCCCCAGATCACCCCCTAAATCAATTGTAATGAGCAGTCTGTACAGCTCAAAGTGTTAAAATGGGCTATGGGGTGAAGACAAAGGAAGGATGGGATGTGTGTAAGAGGGAAAAAATAAGCTCCAACACTGGTATTCTAAAGATTCTTGCAAAACATCACCAGGGTCAATTTTAAAAAGCAAAATATTACCATTTTTAGCAACAATTACTGGGATGAGCTCCATCGTATTCCAATAACTATATAAAAAAAAAATCTTTTCCATTGTAGGTGAAAGAGCCAGTCAAAAAAAAAAAAAAAAAAAAACCACATTCATAAAGATTACATTTTTAGAGTGCACAAGTTTCATGGAGGGGACACAGTAGTAAACCCCAGTTCCTACTTGACACCTGTCCTGTCACTTAAGAGTCTGAGTGTAGTTTACTGTGGGGGTTAAGCAGCTCCTTCCCATCTGAGATGGCATTTATTCAGCTGAAAGTTTTAAGCTTCTAGGTATATCTATCTGATCAGAAAAACAAACTTAGAAATAGGAGCGAAAATGCAACACACACTAGATAGTTGTTCTCATATCTGCAATATGTATTACTCCGTTTCTCATTAAAAATTCCATATTAAAAAAAATCAATAGTCTATTGTGACTGATAAGTTAACAGATGATGTTATTTTATACCAGTTTGATCATTCGCCAGGCAAATTACAGTGACTGCGTGTTCTCAGGCACAGATGCAGGCAACGCACATCCCCAGTAAACAGCATTCATTGCTATGCACAATAACTCCTGTGACCCAGCGTCCCAGCACAAAGGCACAGTGATTGCTGCATGACAGTAAGATCCCAGCTAAGAACACAATTAGCATCTATTGCAAGAAAGAATGCTCCACATTGTCTTTGGCATTAGGGGTTTTAAGAAAAGCAAGGAGAACTGTTGTGGAGGCAAGTTAACAAAACAAGGGTGCTATGTCGGTGCCCAAGGTCGGAGTGGGGGAGGAGAGGAGGAGAAAGGAAAGGAAGCCCATACATCCTAGTTATTCTTCACTATGTCACTGGAGAACCGGGAGATTGCAACAAAGCATATTTATAGAGAAAAAAAGTAAAAGATTAGATCTTTACATAAGGCAATTTGGTCTTCTTCAATTAATGTAATGGATTTTTTTCCCCACTAATGATCAGAATGACCCTAAGGAAAAAACAATCCTGCTAAAGGAGAAAGTGGATGGGTGCCCTGTTTCAGAAATGTGGAACCAGAGTCAGTGGACACATTCTGTGTCAAAGGTCAATGCCCAAGACCAGCCATCCCAGCAGATAACTGGTGCAAACTAGCACCCCAGTTAAGAAAGTCCCTCAAACAGACTAGAAGCCTCAGATCCTCCTTCGTGAACAGATGACCTCTTCCATTTGGGGGAAATTCAATAAATCTCCCTTTCTTTTCTCAAGAAAAAGAGAAAGTGGATGATAAATTCCAGAACAATAGTATAAGTTGTCCTATACTCCTATTCCCAATTTCCACCTGTGAAGTAAAGGGCTTCTCAAACTTGGGAGGTGGCGTGGACCTATTTTTTTTTCTTTAATTCCAACACCTGGGGCAGAGTTGATCCCAAACATTAAGACATGATGAGTAAAAGTATCATAGCTGGCAAGATTTTCCTTCCCAAAATCTGAAGTTAAAATTATCTTCCGGACTGAACATTCTCCATCATCCTACTGCAACTTCCTCAGTCAAGACACTTGTCATGTGTCATCAGTTTACTGGAATCTTTCTCAAGGAACTGAGCATACCAGCGAGCCTGCGCTGGACATTACCACCCAGTGGGGTTGTATATGGCTATGATGGTGTTCTCACAAGGAGTACATACAAGAACTCACTGCCCACCACCACATACCTCACACCAACCTCTACAGTGCTTCTGAAATTTCTTATCAGTATGTTTCTATCAGTTAAACCTTCTAATTTACCTTCTTGTCCAATACACATGTGCTATTGTTAGCCATATTATACTGCAGCTGCTGAACTCTGCTCTCACACCATAGCAGCCACAGTCAGTACGTAGACAAACAAGGCTTTGCTCCATTGAGACATTTACATGTACTGAGTCAAACTTTTATAAGATTAGAGATCATGTTATGATGCATTTGATTCTTTTTCCAATCATTTAGAAACAGAAAGGCATTCTTATTTCATGGGTAGTACAAGAACGTGCTGAAAGCCCAATATGGTCACAGATTGCTAATTCCTAGGCTAATATAGCTGCTAAGTTTTATAATATTCACTCTGAGAAATCTACAGCGTTAGAACTTTGCTAAAAGGGCATGTCAGGTATGACTGAAATCAAGTCAACAAAAGACTAAAAGGACACTGGACTAAGAATCCAGGTACCAAGGTTACAGTTCCCAAAGTGACACACTCATTCTAAAACATGGAGCAAATCATGTAATACCTTAGAGTTGCAGTGTTCTCATGTGGGAAAAAAGAAAAAGGACATGTGGGTGGACAAGTATTAAGTTGGGCTGCAGTGAGTAGAAGATAAAAATTCTCTGTATGCATTCAAAAACTACAGAGTATTTTTTTTTAATAAAACTACTGAAAATGTAAAGCAAGTTGTAGCAAGAAGTCTCTCAATTCTGAGGAAAATGTTATAGAAATCAGAAAGGAGATTGCAGAAGTTTTCCATGTTTCCACATTCCTAGTTTACCTGTCCTCAAAAGGAGGGGCATGCTTTTATATTCTATCTCACACCTAGATAATTTCAGAGACTTAGTCTTTCCTTCCTCAGAAACATCTGAGGGGACGAGCTTCTACCCTGAACTTTAAATAATATGACCTACATAGATCTCATTTATCCAAAGGCTCAAAAGAAACACATGTCCTAAACACCACATTTTAAAGAAATGGTTTCTCTAAACCATAGGTTCCTGAGGTTCTTTCTTTGACACAAAGTCCTGAAGAATGGGGATAGCAAAGGAGAAGTGAGCAAACTTTCAGTCCTTCTGTTTTCATTCTTTCTTTGCATTCCCAGTGGCAAGGCCTCAGTTCTAAGCCAAACAATCAGGGGAACTCAGCTACATGTCCTTTACCAATCTAAGCTACAGAGCCGCCCAATACCTCTGAAGGAAGGGAGACATCAGCTTGTGCTTCTTTCTAGTCTCTCATATCAGCAGGAAGTTTTGTGGAGATCACAGCATTCTCACCTAAACCCACACACACAAAAAGAAGGGCAGGCCAGGAAGTCCTTCATAAAAGATAATCATATTACCAAGAGGTTACAGAAATGGCTGGCATAGAGATACACTCAGATATTTGAGCAAAGGAATGAAGGAACCTAGACAGAGACAGTATTTTACTGGCCAATTTTTATAAATGCTCACTGCCAGACTAAGGCAAAGTTTTCTAGAGGCTGAAGGTTTAAGTCAGTTGTGGGGGACTTGGCCCTGAGCTGAGCAAGTCTCTGGAACAGCAACATATGGTTTGCCTCTTATCTGATCCACTATGGGTAAACTTGAGGAGCATTCATCTCTCCCCAGCTCCCCATTACCTGATAAATAAGTACCTGGGCTCTCGGGAGGCCTCCTACTACTCTGAAACAGGTGCACAGGCACAAAGCAGAGAGTTCAACTCCTATGCATTTGCCAAACTAGTCACATAAGGGAAAGAACTAAGGAGGAGTAAGGGGGGGCCCAGTTGGTATTCAGAGGAACTATTTATCAGGGTAAGTTAATCATAACTTCAAGGCTTGTAATCTTCAAATTATAGCCAGAGAAATCTACTAGGTTCATTTAAATCCCCTCTCACAGTTGCAGTTCACCCAACTTATAACAATGATGTAAAATCAGTAACCATTACACACACACACACACACACACACACACACACACACACACTCCCCAACCCCTACCACTGTGGGTACTATTTAAATGTCCAGTTTCATTTAGCATGTCATTAATTTACAAAACATGACTTACACAACACCTTTAAGAAACATTTTTTAAAATTTCATCTAGTCATATAGATAATACCTGAGCTAATCATGGGATGGAAAGGGGGAAATTCTAGTAAATGTCAACTTGTGTCCACTTAGTCACTATTTAAGATTAAAGGTAAGGTGTCAGTTTGAAAATCAGAAGGACCAAATACAACACAAGAGTTCCCCAGGACCAGTGACTGCTGCAACTTAGGGAGGCACTCTCAGACTTCCACCTGCAATTAATAAGGGAGACTAAAGAAAAACCTAACTTTAGTAGTAATTACACTTGAAGGCATGTTTAAAAATTCCTTTATAGATGCAATTTCCCCTTAGGCCTGATTGCTTTGGCTGAAATCAAACTTAAAATGGCCCTAGAATGTGAGAAGGCCTGCATCTAAATAATAATTGAACCTGAAGCAAACAAGGAGTGATCTAGTCATATCAATGATGTGGTGTTGTCATGCAGATTCTGAACAACCACATTCAAAGCAGACAACAGCTGCCAAGTAAGCTGAGAGAGTGGGCGGGAGTGACCACCTCCAAATTCTGAACTGCAGAAATGAGATTAAGATGCCACAGAACCTCAATCTATAAAAAAGTAGGCAAAACTAACTCATGTCTGAAAATAATAGTTGCACCTCCATCCCCAACTAAGGTTAGACTAGAGCCTTCCTGCCTCTGGGCCTCTGAGCATGTCCAGAGAAGGGGATATCCAACTTGGGAGGCTACTGTTAGAAAGCACCCTACATTCCTGAAGGAAAGTGATAGAAATGTAGTTTGGAAGATCATTCCCTATGCATCTCTGAGCAAAAAACTCTTCACTCTCTTTCCAGGAAGGACCATAATGTATGTAGATTATATTTGGTGGCAAAGTAAGGCCTTTGAAAAGAAAATTTATTTTATTATTGGCCCAAAATCAACCACTTGATTTTATTAAAATATTTACACACAAAAAATTAAAATATATACAGAGGTGTAAAACAAGGATCTTTCATTCCCACCTTGACCCACTTTTCAGGAGTTTTGTTTTGAAAGTGGGGGATAATTATGTAATAAGTTCATAAATGAACTTTGAAGTTGACCAACCAACATTGTCTTTTTGGTACCTGATTTCCCACAGGGAAATGGTTGTTGCGCACACACAGAACCCTTGTTTATCTTCACTCAGGCCCCTAAGCCTGTTTACAGATTGTCATTTTTTTTTTGTATTTCTATCCTGCAATATAACTGTGACTAGGATAGATTCCCCTCCACCCCCAGAAGGTGATTCTTAGATACTAAGCCGCTAAAAAAGTGGCTTTTCCGTGTCTTGCTGTAATTAATTGGGGAACCGAATACCGTAATTGGGTTGGACACCGGTAAATAAAAGTGATGGGAATGTGACCCAGGAGGGGAAGAACATCACAAGCCTGGGTCAACTTATTTCTTACATGTTCTTTCATAGTTTCTCTTTCAGCCATGGCCACTTATTTCCTAGATCCCATGAGTCTTTATTCCCCTCATAACTATTCCATCATTAAAATCGGGTATGTAAAGTAAAATTTTCTAGAGCTCTGCAGGACCAAAACTTGCTTCCATTTGTTTACATAACTTATCTGGGTACAAATCATAGTCTGAAAATAGCTTAGTCTCAAAACTATATAGGCAGTAGCTTTTCATCTGGCAGCCACCATTACTCATGGACTGTCTGAGGTCTGCGGCATTTCAGACAACCCAGTTCATCTTCTCAAAATCTTTAGGACTTTCTCTTTAAAAATCTGAAATAAAATCTATAAAATCTGAAATAAAATCTATAAAGTCTGAAATTCCACCAGGATGTAGATGTGTAAGTCCTTCTTTCATCTAACTTACTAGTTCATGCTAAGGACTTGTTTTCTTCCACCCTAAGGAATCATCAATTATTTGTTGATTTTCTTTCATTTCTTTTTGATTTTCTTTCCTTTCAACTTTGTTCCTACTTCTGGAACTATTAAAAACTCAAGTTCTGGACTGCCCTCCATGTGCCTTAATTTCTCTCATATTTTCTCTCTCTTTGGGAGACAGTCCTTCCGTTAATTCAGGTAAGAGACCTGATTATCAGCCCTGTCCATTCTGATTTCAGTACTTGTGAGAAATTAAAAATGACTGAAATTGAAAGTACGATCATGATTGCTTCTTTCCCAGTACTCTGTTCTTATTTTAAAAGAGCATCATTTTCTTAAATCTGCGCACACTAAGTTCTCCATCTATTCCCTCAGTTACTTGTTCATACAAAGTCAGTCAATCTATTTTTTTCTTGCTATTTGTTTTCCCTAAAAATAAGTAAGACCTGTTTACTAGTTCATTTTTATGAATAAAGACTAAGTTCATCTAAACAGGTAATTTTCATGAGTTTCTGCTGTAGCAATAGATCTACACCTTAAAAGAGAAAGCTGACAACAAGTGCCATGAAAATCAATGAATTGTTCCATAATAGGTGTCCTATCAGCTGCCTGGCTATGCAGTAAGTAGCACAGTGGCTGAGGAGCCCAACAATAAAAATAAAGTAAGGAGAGTCTTTACCCTCCAGGTAGAAGGCTTTGGAATATCATCTCACACTCCTCCTATCCCTCCTCAGTCTAACATGGATCTGAAATTACCTCAAGCTCTGCTTTTCACTCAGGGGTAGGGACCCCTTACTTAATTCACTCTACCTTCTTAAGAACATGTGTCTGGGTTTACCAAGAAGACTAAATGTCTCACCATCTGCAGTCACTGTTTACATGCTAGTAACACTTATTGCTAGAATTTTTATAACTGAGGTAATGTAAACGTTGTTTATAAACATTATTGTTTGTATTTAGGAAGTAGAGGATCCCCTGGCCCCATGCATTATAGTTATAGTGCAGCCTCCACCAAAGCACCCACAGTCCACCACCACAGCCCACTCTGCACCTCCCACCACACCCCTCCCCTCCTCCTCTACATTCGTCAGTTCTATAGTCAGCTTTTAAGGGTTAGTTGAGTTCATCTGGTCTCTCTATATTCTACTTTTAAGTGCGATCACCCTGCACTTGCCTTTTTTTACCAATACAATTTTATGTGTCTAAAAAAGATATCAAAATGGAAGCTCAGACCAAGCAAGCATGCATACCTATGCATAAATATACAACACACAATGTCTACACATCCGAATTTCAAAAGACTGATTATTTTACATACACAGACACATACAAACACCATTCCTTGAAATACAATCTTATAACTATGTCAGTGAAGGAAAAAATTCAACTCACAAATATAATTGAGAATAGCTTCAAAACTTATCTACATGAAACATGTTATCATACAAAAGTTTTAAAAACTGAGAACATCAAATCTTTTCTTTTCAAAGTAAACTAAGTATCACCAAAATTTTGGCCACATTTCAAACTAATGCTTCTCAAACACAATCACACAAGAAATTCAGGATATTAATGAGAGAAGAAAACATTTTCTAATTTAAAGAAACTTCCTTAATAATGCTAAATCCTAACTTACTGATACTTTAAAAAAATTTAAAGGCAGAATTTCACTTTCTACACCATGTCAGATTTTTTCTTAGAAAAAAAAACTCGATTTTGTAAGATCATTCAGAAAAAAAGTCCCATTGCTTTCCTGTCCAGAACCATGACTCTCCTTTATTTTAAACTATTCAAAGACTTCTAACCATCCTAAATCCTGAATCTTTCACTATCATGGAAACCCGGTAAACCCCTCTAGTTTCATTTACAGCCACATGGTCCAAGATTCCTCCCTCTTCATTTCCCTCCATTATGCGGCCAATTCCCTTCCCATCACCAGTCTTGGCCCCACTAGGGTCCTTTCCACACACTGTTCCTGGGGTCTGGGCCACCCCTATGCACCCCACTCCAAAGTAGTCATCTGCTTTCCCATCCACATCCCTGAGATGGGCTAGGTCTCACACCATACTTCTACAACAAAAACAGAACAAGAGGTGCTACTTGTGTGATATTGCTACTCCATGTGCTCCAAAGGCCAGGTACTGAGATTTCTTATTTGCCCCAGGCTCTTGTTCCTGGCACTGTGCTGCACCAAGGAAGTACTCAACACATGACTATGATTGAGCATTCCAATGTCCTTTGGTTATGGCCTTTTACTTCAGAAAAGGAGAGTCTACAAAAGATTACATAAATTGACTGTCTTGCCGAGCTCTCAAGAAACATGGGACCCTCCAAAATAAAATTTCCTGCCAGAGCAAATTTAATCACACACCAGAGTAATATGAAAACAGTAAGCAATGACTCAGGGAGAATTTCTATTGTTTCTTTTTTCTTGGTGGTGGTGCCTAAGACAACGGCATTCGATTCATGATTGCAAATATTATGCACTGCTCTAAAATATTGCTTATTTTAATAAATAGCTATGTAATCACGGTGAAAATGCAAAACAAAAAAACTACATAGACAAAATAAAAGGAAAAAAGGATTGTTTTAGGTTTTCTGAAAACACATACCCATGTTGGTGAATATCATGGATGAAAACTTCAAATTTCATGGGAACACATCCCTAGTTTTTGCAGATTATTATACTAAGCATCACTCCCAGTGAATAAATGCATTTGGGGCTATTCTGAATGTAAAAGCAGAACAAAGATGGGGTAGAAGGTCATGGTCACAGCAATGGGTCTTCAATTGGCAGCACACAGAAATAGTAGCAAACATCATGAGACCCCCGTCTCCGCACAAAAATGTCAGTGTGAGTTCAGACAATTTTTCCAATGAGCACTGGGATCCTGTACAAAGTTGACCTAAAATGAACCATACAAACTAAGTTTTAATTTTGTATTCCAAATAGACTGAGCACCTCAAGAGGAAAGATGAGCTGATGAGAGATAGCATCATGGGCCACACAAGGCAAGGCTGAAGAGGTTCCAGGACACAGACACTTGATAAGCTTCTTAACATCGCAACTCAATCTGTGTGGCTTTCCCAAATGAAAAGGTCACTTTCAGAACACATTGGGTTAGCTGACAACTTTGTTCTTCATTGGCTGAATTTAAAGAGAACACTCCATCATGACAACCGAGCTAGAGTGGAAGCTGGAATCATGTGGAGATAAAAGAAAATAGGTAAAGAGGTAATATCTATGAGCATTGGCTTGAGCATATAATCCCAGGGGAAATGAGAGACGGTCATAGGGAAACATGACCCAAGATAGTAATTGTGCAGGGCTACACAATTTGTGAAAGCTACACTCACATACCTCAAATGTGACCTGCCCTGATTACAGACATTCAAGAATCCCAAGACAAGCTTTTCTTGATTGGCTCCAAATTAACTGAGTCACACGTTGGGTGTTTCAAATTACTCAGATTAGATTTTTGATCATTATTTGGTTATTTAACATCCTAGGCTCATGACATGACCTTACCAAAGACTCTGGATTAGCCTTATTCCAATTCAGGATTACCATGTGAAGTGACACTACCCAGGGAAACTTGATGGGTATTTGTTTTTATTCTCAAGGGGTGGGGAAGGTGGGGAAGTAGAAAGGAAAGCCTGCCATGTGCAGAATGAGCATGGAGATCTAAGGAAAAACAGAAGCAAAAGGAATTGACTAAAAAGGGGTCTTACCTCCTAGCATTCTTAGATAAATATTCTATACACTCATAAAACATTTTAAGGTCGCTCAATAAGAGTCTTTATTAATAGATAGAAAATGTTACAGTTCCCTTACAAAGCAGCCACACTAGAAAGACTCCTTGTATTTTTTGACTGAGTCTCTGAAAGGAACTGCATGTTAGGAATAGGGCACTTAACCATTTTTTATAGTAATTTCACATCCAGCATTTGCTAAAACTTTTCTCATTGTTCTGCAAAATCTGTTAAATGTCCTCAGATACTAGAGAAGACCCTGGAAATAAGTGACATGCTCTCAGAATTAAGGATCCCTGGGGTCTCAGGGGCTCTAAGTCTAACTACTAGGTTAAACCTTCCCACTATATTCACTCATTCAACAATTAGGATTCAATACCTACAATGTGACAGGAACTGTTCTAGACACTGCGATGGTTACAGCAATGAAGAAAACAGACCTAAATCTCCCTCAGAATAAACAGTAAAATGAACAAAATCCCGTGATTTTTGGGGAGAGGGCTCAGATAGTTTGATGCCAGGTACAATGACAAATACTCAGTTGCTTTGCTCATGCAAGGACTTTAAATGTACTCAAATTGATAAATTACAAAAAATAAACACTCAAAGCTTAAACAATTTAAAATGTATTAAGCTTTGGTGATTCAAAAGGAAGTTGAAGCATAGGTCCCTCTCAGAGGCTTAATCTACTTAGCATCTGTACACGGAAAAACAAAAAGATGCTCACAAAACAAGCTGCTAACATCTGGAAAATAACCATTTTAGAACCATTTTTAAAGAGTAAAACCAACTGAGATACTGATTTCTATCCAAAATTATATATTTGCTATTCATGGTAACAGGTTAGAGGACAGGCCCTTAACATTTATAAATGGCCTTTTGTTGGCTCAAGTTCTGTATTAAATAATTTTCATAAACATATGACTTCATAAAATATGCAAAATATTTCCAGAGGAAAACATACATTTGCATAATCGGAGGGGCGAGGGATATATATATTGAGGGGAGATATATATGGGGAGAGGCCATCTTAGTCAAGTTATACTAAGAGATTGTACAGGTAAAGTTTTAACATTCAGCAATTATTTTACTCATAATTCTATGCTTTGTACACTCTTTACATTATTTTAATGTAAAATAAAATAATGCCTTTATAATTATTTTAATGAGAGCTAATACTTGAGCCTTTACTATATATGCTTTACAAACATTCAGGTCCTTATAACTCTACCCAAATGTAGACATGTAGAAAAGGCTAAAAAAGATTAAGGTAATATGTGTATGTCAGCTACTTAATACAGAAGACCAATGAGGAAAATCAAACGCATAAATGAAAGACCAATTAGGCAAAGCATGTTTTGGAATCTTTAATAAAATTTGTTCCAAATTCAGTTTTCAAACCCAAAGAGAATTTAAATACAAATGTAGTGAAAAACCAATTTAGGTTTTGATAGTAAGAATGGCCCACATCCAAAAAATGGGCAACAACAAGTGCTGGCGGGATGTGAAGAAAAAGGAACACTCTTACACTGCTGGTGTGAATGTAAACTGGTCCAGCCACTGCAGAAAGCTGTGTGGAGGACCCTCAAATTAATGAAAAGGGAACTACCATTTGACCCAGCAATTGCTCTCTTGGGAATCTATCCAAAGGAGACGGCAATGCATGTACAAAGGGACACCTGTGCTCAGAATGTTTACTGCAGCACTATTTATAATTGCAAAGACAATTATACATAAGACAGATGACTGGATGAAAAAGATGTGGCATAGATACACAATGGAATATTACTTAAAAATGACAAACTGGATGATTTTATAACATAGATGTAATTAGAAGAAATCATATTAGCAGAAACAAGTCAAAAGAAAAAGACAGACACCAAAAGGTTTCACTATTACATGGGACATGGGAAAGATAAGCAAAAAGCCATGAAGAAAAGTCAAAACAAGCTATCAACCAAATTGAAATACACAACTTGGGAGGACAGGGGGAGAGGGGGAGTGGGTGAGTGACATGGTAGGAATGGTCAGGGAGGGTGGGGGGTGAGTGAACCTTGGGGTTTACAAAGATATGAAATTTATATATAAATTATTTAATAAAAAAGCTATCAAATAAATAAAACAAGGTTTTGAAAAGCTATTGCTTTGCTTATACTGTCTGATCTAAAATTTAAATAAATTATGTAACAAACAAAACTGCCACACATCAGTTAATGTCCTCATAACCTCCCAATTCTGCACTGATCCTGTGTCAATGAATGCACCATTAGCCTAAAATCTCAAGAGCATTTGACTAGCATTGTCAATTTTCTAACTACAAAATAAGTGCTAGGGGTGTACTACATGAAGACTATAGCCAACACTGTATTGTATATTTGAAAGATGCTAATAGAGTAATTCTTTAAAGTTTCCATCACAAGAAAAATAATTCCAAGTATGTATGGTGATGAGGGTCACCAGATTTGCTGTGGTAGTTATTTCACCTATTATGCAAATACTGAAATATGTTGTATACCTCATACAAATAAAACATGTCAACTATATTTCAAAAAGTCTCAAAAGCAACCACTAATAGGTTTATTTACAACAAATCTAACAAAAGCTCTCACCTATTTTTTTTAAAATCAATCTTGTATATAACTCTGCTTGTGCACAAATGAACTAAAGTACAGGATCAATGAACCACGGCCCACATGTTCTAAAGCCAGCCTGTGACTATAGTTGGGATCCTCCACATCTAAAAATGGATATTGTATTTTTTAATGGCTAGGAAAAAAAACAAACAAGCAAACAGTATATTTAATGACCTATTAAAAAAAAATCACATGAAATTCAGATGGCTGGTCACAGATACTTATACTAACCATATTTATACCTAAATCTCGTTCATTAATATTTGCATCTATGGGTTCTTTTCAGTGATAGCAGAGACTACACAGCCTGCAAAACCTAAAACATTTACTGTTTGGCCTCATTCAAAAAGTGGCTGCCCTCTGACCTAATGCACCCTAGTTCTGATTTTCACTTAAATCTTATTCTAAATGGAACTGAGTTCAAAGTCATTTCAAATAGAATAAAGAACCTTAGGGATGCTCTATAAAACCCCGAACTGGAAGAGTCCAAGGGGACTCAGTCAGTCACTGCATTGCTCCAGGTCACTACAGCAACAGGACAGAAACAAGACCACATTAATGTCTCTTGGCTTTAAAATGGTTATTTTCATAACTAAGCCTGTGCTTCAGCAGTTTTGAATCTAATCCTGCTTTGTCCCATTGACTGCTCTCTTCTACTCTCTACTATTCCTCTTTCATTCTACTAGTCTTTGTAAAACCATTATATTCTACTATTCTATTATTCTTTCTAGTGTTACTCTTCATGTTTGTATCATTTTTTTATTATTGTTTGTATCATTTTTTATTATTATATCACTTTATTTTGGTTAATAGGTCAATAAATTATTTTCAGTTTGACCTCCCATAAGTATTTGAAACAGGTTTCTGTTGCTCTGACTTGTGACTGTGCCAATAAAGACAGACAGAAGATGGGTAAGACAGATCTTGGTGTCAGTGAGACCCAGGCCCTCACTGTGCTCCAGAGTCTATTTCTGGCATGTAATCCTCTGATGGTCCCTTTCTCATCTCTAAAAGTCAGTATAGCACCTACCTCAGCTGAGTGTGGCTATCTGAAATAAAATGAAGAAGTCCAAAATTTAACGTATTAACCATTATAAAATGAAGAGCTTTATAAAGTCACCGTATTTTGTCTTATCATGTCCAACTATTTTATGACTGTTCCTGCACAGAAGTGTTTGCGGCTTCAGTGAGTATAAGGGTCACACTTACATAACTGCCAGCAGGGACTCCCTTGGCCTGACTCCTAGCCACTCATATTTTACTCTGGAGGGAGCAGAAGCCACACTTTCAAGTTCAAATATGATCTGCCTAGAGTTAGCCCATGAAACTAG
This sequence comes from Uropsilus gracilis, assembly GCA_004024945.1. Lineage (NCBI taxonomy): Eukaryota > Metazoa > Chordata > Mammalia > Eulipotyphla > Talpidae > Uropsilus > Uropsilus gracilis. Next base: position 4,293 of record PVHY01019953.1, on the reverse strand, counting down.
AAACATATTTGCAAATAATGAGAAAGATACTGAGAAATTAGGGACAAGCAAAAGCCTAAATAATCAGTCTTCATACTGATCTGACAGGAACAGCAGGCGGCAGAGTAGGGGGCGTTCCTGTCACTGTTTTGCCTTCTACGTCTTTCTTACATAAACCCATGTCCCATGTCGGGCTCCACAAGCTTAGTAGTGTTGCATATAGAACAAAGATTATTCCTCAGTTCATAAAGGTTTGGACTTCAAGTTATGCATCCAACTGAACACTTAAGGAACTGAAAAGAAGTTTAATACTCAGTCCCAATTGAATCCCAGCAACACAATTCAGCTACACAACCTGTCACTTTCCTAATGAATCTATGAATGCCTCATTTTCCTTAATGGTATATTTGCAAACAGAGAGAAATTGAGAAGTAAAAAGGGAAGTTCCTAACTTGATAATACAAAGTAAAACAAGTTAAAAATACGGCTGAAAACACACACAGGACTAAATAAACCCCAAAAGCCATATATAACACTTATGTAGTGAACTACAAATAACAGTTGTACTTCCAGTTCTTAATTGTAAATGCCTGTCTCAAAAGCAGCAACAAAAAATCGAGATGATCATGGCAAGAGTCTAAGCATGTGAACACACAGGTTCATTTACCTTGCTCGAGTCTAAAGCACAAGGAGCGCCTCGCTGCTTCCATCTCCGGAGTAGGATTATCTAGGACATGTCTACACCACTGCAAAGGGCTCAGGGATTTCTCAGAGGATGTGAATGTCTTTGAAGAGCCAACATATAACCTAAAAAAAAAAAAAAAGAAAGAAAGAAATCTTCATTATAGGCATCATATTGGCACAAAGAGAAATCAAACAGTTTCTATCAAAACAGAACTGACATTTGATTATGCCCATACCCCAATAACTTGCATTCATTTGTAACACATAAATAGCCCTGAATAGAAATAACAAATTCCCAGCTAGTTTATAAACCTAGTGGGAAGGAGGATTTCAAAAACACTATAAAGAGAGTCAGAGAGATCAGGGTGGGGATTTTTTAGTGAGTAAGCCTCAAATGGTCCCATGATGACTGAAGACATCACTTCAATTTGTAGACATCCTCATCTCTCTCGGACAACAGAATCTGTGGTGAACTTAGACTAATGGATATAAATATGCTGTGGCAAAGAAGGCAAATCTGCCATAACTTTTCAGAAAAGCCTGAAAGCAAGTATAAGTCAATTATTGGTTGAATCTCTCACCATTAATATTTCTTTCTACATGTTAAATCTACATGAAACTTGCTCTTTTCCCTCATTAAAACCAAGCAAGCAACTTTCAAAGATAAGTTTACAGAAGAGTTTGTGGTCCGTATCCACAGCATTATATAGTAAGGAGTAGGTTTGAAAATAGCCAGTCTCAGTCGGTTGACCTCCTCTGTCTATGAAGTTCTATGGCATTTCCAGGGATATGATTATACAAAAAGATTTATCTTGAGGATTACTGCAACCGTTGACTAAATCAAGGAAAGAAAACTATAATCACCAACTTTAGTAATTGTGCTATATAAAGCTGTATTTAATTACAAATCTCATTAAATAATACCCCTCCAAAGTTGCCATAATTCTAATAAGCACAAATTCTTAAAATAACATACCTCATTATTCACTCTTTAATTGTTATAGTCTACCTGTTAATTAATTAGTTATCCAAGATGATTGGGAGAAACACTATTCTGAGCTAAATTATTCTTAAAGGTTAGCAGTCACCATTCTTTCTACAAAGAGTTAGCCAGTAAATACTTAGATCTGTGAGTCACAGTCTCTGTCACAACTACTCAACTCTGCCATTACAACCTAAAAACATGAGAAAACTATAATAGAAAAAGCATAGTGCTGGTCTCATAAACTGCACACATAATGAAATTTAAGTTTTCCCATGTCACAAAATATTACACTCTTGAGTTTTTTCAGTGTTTAAAGCTGTAAAAATCTAGCTGACCAGTCATACAAATCAGACCCAATTTGCCCATAGGACATAATCCACTGATTCCTATCACAAACGAAGACCTGGAAATAGCTCTTTAAACAAACTGAGCAGGTCTTAAAATACCATGCTGCACTTAGAGTGTAGAGTCTAAGCTTGAATTGTGAACAAGCCAGCATTCACAAGAATATGTTAATTAAAAACAAAACTGCTTATTCCAAAACTGAAGCTCAGTATAAATATCAAGGTTAGCACTTACCTATGTAAATCTATCCCTTTCACCTTTCTTTGCCAGCACACTGCTGAACTGTCCAACACTGGGAACCTCTCTACACCAGCAAGGAGCCCACGGCAGCTGTTTCCAATACTTGGCACATCAAACTCACTTAAGGAGCTTGTTAAACAAATTGCTAACACCTGACTGCAGATAAGTCCAACCTGCTGAATTCAGTATGTGTGGGGTGGGGTCAAGTGGGGTGGGGTCAAAGGATCTGAAAACCTAACAAGTTCCCACATGATTCTAATGTCACTGTCTGGACACTGCACCTTGAAGTGCATGCACTGGGCTACACCAACCATGGTAATTTTATTACTCCCATTTGCCCAAAGACTGGTTTAGACACAAGCTCTTGCCCAGTAAAATCTCAATGGAAATATTCTGAGATACATGTGGGCAAGTTTCTTCTCATGTTTAAAGGGTCACAAAAGACCCATTTGCATGTTGTATACAATATAAGCATTTTAAACATAAACATACAGGTTAAAAGGAATGAAAAATTACCAAAATAAAAATAAAATTCTGCCCACAAAGAAAAGCCCAGGCCCAAAATGAAGTATAATGACCAGGTGATAGTCTGAAACATGCTGAAGCCCTAGTGTCCTCATTGCCTGGTTGCCAGCTTTCATAAGATTTCGCTGCTAAATTCTACCAAATACATGAAGAACATCTATTATTCAAATGCACTTCCGAAAAATAGAGGAGTGATATTAGGCCTGCATTGCCTTAATATTAAAAACATAGACATCATAAGGAAAGAAACTAAAAACCAATTACTGCTCATGAATACACAAGCAAAAAGTCTAAATATTTCACCAAAGTGAGTCCAATGAGATTCTTCATCCTTACCAAATGGGATTTATCCCAGGAACAAAGAACAAAGGGTTGGTTTAACAAACATCAATGCAACTTGTCAGGGATACTAAAATAGAAGCACCATATGATAAAGCATGTGACATCCACTGCTAATAATTCTCAGCAAATTATTAACGGAAGGGAAACCCCTCAATCTGATTGAATGCATCCACACAATGGAGGACAGAACACCCTCCACCCTCCACCCCCCATACCTGGAATAAGACAAGAAATGGAGGCTCTTGGCAGTACAACTAGGCAATGAAAAAAAGATACTCAAGTCAGAAAGAAAAAAGTAATTCAAATCTGTTTTTGTTCACATGATTTGTCTACCTATGCAAAACATTTTTTTGTAATCTACGAAAAAAGTTCAGTAATAAGATTTTAGTTTACCAGATCAATGTACACAAGTTAACTGTATTTCTATATTGGCAACAATCAGTATTTTTGATATTTCACATTTCATTTACAATAGCAACAAAAAATCAAACATCTAAGGATAAATATTACAGAGGACACCACTGTAGACCTTTACACTGAAAACTATGAAAATTTTGAAAAAATTAAAGCGATAAATGGAGATATTGACCATGTCCATGAATTAAGAAACTAAACATTAAGCCTATTATCCCTAAATTGGTCCATTTAACAAAATTCCAATTGAAATCTCAGCGAGTTTCTTGTGGAAAGTAAAAGCTAATTCTAAAATTCATACGGAAATACAAAAAAGTTTCATAAGAGGCAAAAAATATTGAGATTGGCATTGTCACTAATTGGGACTCATTAAAGATCTATAGCAATGAAGAAACTTTAGTATGGCATAAAGTCAAATAGCTCAAAAGAGACAAGATGGTCCAGAAATAGTACTACACATACTTGGAATACAAGACAAAATGATGCTGGAACAATGGATATTCAGAATGCAGAAAGAAAACTTTGATCTACACTTCACTCAATATCCAAAGTTAACTCAAAACAGATGACAGATAAAATGTGTAAAAATTGAGCCGGGCACGGTGGCTCGTGCTTGTAAGCTTCAGCCTATGAAGCGGCCGGGGCCTAGGGATCGCGGTTCGAGTCCCGCCTGGGGCCCGTAGCGAGACCTAGTTCCAAAAAAAAAAAAAGCTGGGCGTGGTGGCGCACGCCTGTCATCCCAGCTACCTGGGAAGCTGAGGCTGGGGATTGCTTGAGTC
>PVHY01019952.1:0-26462 GCA_004024945.1 Uropsilus gracilis | reverse complement strand
GACATTACAAATGTCCTCAGGTTTAGGGTGAGTTGTCAAAATTGACCCTGTTGAGAATTACTGTATTAGTTTGGTTATATCTTTTCCATCTCATTATGTATCTAAGAGTATTTACCAGCTTTTTAAAAAATGAAACATCAGCTTTAGAGACTGATGTGTTTGACTCCTCCATGATCTATTTATTTGTAAAATGATTTTTAGTAATAGATTTCATATAGGACTGAGAAAAAGTTAAATATAGATAAAGCATATAGCATACATTGCTAGAAATGGCATATAAACATTAATAGATTATTTAGATTGTTTTCATTTTGTTTTTTTCTGAGGTTTTTGTGTGAGCTATTTCTAAACATTCCTGTAATTTCCTTGAAATAAATGCCAAACCCTGACCTCCACTCACCAATCACCCAATTATCACACATATAGCAACCATACATTGAACAGAACTACTTTCCCCCACCCCCCAAAGTCCCATTCTGTGGATAAGAGCTTTGCAAAATAGTAATTCATGTTTGATTAACCTTCGGTTATATGACATTAGTACTTATAATGCCCCTCCTTCTCAATAAAGTACACTCAAATCTTTCATTTCCTGAGAATATGACTGGAAACAATTTTCCAAATGGAAAAATCATTTGGCATTTTGAAACAAAATTAAAGAGCATCTGGGTAACTCATAAATTGTGGGTCAATCAACTGCCTGTGCTGTTTCTACAATGTCAGTGACTAGTTGGAAAACTGTTTCATCTGAACTGAATGACTTGCTAAGGCGGATGGCTTTCTGAAAGAGCAGGTTTCTTTAATACTTTTTATCCTTTGTGAAGCCAAAATGTTCTGTAAAATATATGTTCTAATACAGCATATTTTGAGAGTACATTAATACACTTATTATGGACTTACTACCTTTTTTTAAGTAATGTTGTATTATAACATTATATACATTTCAGATGTAAATCATTAAATGTCCATTTGTGTATATATGATGTTAAGTTCACCAGTAAAGCTACAATTCTATCCTTCAACATATAATGTTTCCTTTTTACCTATTGTAATGTAAACATAACTCTGCAGACTTAAAATAATCTTTTCAGTTTTAACCAACTTTAACCACTCATATAATGTGGTAAAAGATATGTGATTCAGAGAAGGATGCTCTCGGTCACACTGAGTAAATGTTCTTTTGTAGATACTTATCTTCTTAGCCCTTGGGATAACTGAGAGCAACAGAGAAATCCAGAGTTGGTTTTAACCCCCCAAAATCATATTCATCTAAATTTTTAAATGCAAAATTCCAGTACAGGCCAGTATGATTTGAACAGTCCAAAAGTTTATTTGTATTTTATTTACTTCCTCTACATACCAGAGGAGTGAAATCATATGGTATTTTTTTTCTCAATCTGACTTATTTCTTAAGTGAAATACCGGTACCCTAAGTGTATCCATGATATTGCAAATGCCAGGATATCTCTTTATTTTTAGAGCTGAGTAGCACTCCAATGTTTGTACACACACACACATGCATGCACACATGCACACACACATGCACACATGCATGCACACACGCTATCTTTTGTATGCAACTGTCTATGAACTCCTAGGTTGTTTCCAGCTCTTTGCTAATATAAATAATAGGGCAGTAAACATAGGGGTACATATAACTCTTGTATTAGTGGTGTTTTTTTTGTTTGTTTTGTTTTGTTTTCAGGTCAATGCCTATATATGGGATAGCTGGATTGTACAGCATTTCTTTTGTTTACTTTCTGAGGCATATCCATATGGTCTTCCAAATGACTGCCCCAATTTACATTCGAACCACTAGTATGTAAGGATTTTCTTCTGTCCACAATCTCTCCAACACTTGATTCTTTTGGACTATTACATTCTTGTAGGTGTGAGGTGATCTTTGTGTTACTAATTGCATTAGATAAAAGAGCCATTGATGTTGGAAATAATTCATTTGGTTTCATTTGATTCAATCTTGGTGATATAGTTATTAATGAAGTTCTAAGGATGTTGAAGCTGTGTGCCTTTTCATTTCTCTGTATTTTTTTCAAATAAGTTTAGAAATCCTGCACTCACATGTGTACCAGAATTTGTAAATCATTGAATCATGTATCTAAATATCTTATACCTTATCTTGGCTGATGTCTTAAATTTGGATATTACTCCCTGTGTGTAAGCTCTCTGGGTTTGCCTGTCAGAATCCCTGTTACACTGGAGAGTTGAGTCTAATGGGGAGATTCGTAAAGGGAGGTGAAGAAACAGGCCTTTAATTATTATGAGTTGTCTTCAGCTGAATGGAGGAAATAAAATTAGTGTTGAGCTGTCCAGCAGAGACTGCAGAAGGACTCCTCTTCATTGCATTTAAGCTAGACTATGAAAAGTGAAAAGATAAGTTATTTTTTGGCTGAAATGGGGTATTTGTGGCAGAGCAACAGTTTACCCAAAGCTTCAGGGTTGGCAATAGCTTAATGTGTTTGAAGATGCGAGTATTGTCCATTTAATTAAAATGTTTTTCTTGCAACAGTTGAAATCTCCTTAAAGCCATGAACTTATTTAACTTTGAAGGTCCCCATTGCTTGATTTGAAAAGGCAGGTATTTATACAAGGCTCCATGGTACTTCAAGGTTTCCATGTGCTGTTTCTACCAAACTCTGAAGGAAGTGCTCTTTACATTTGAGTCCTGACAGATTTAAGATGCCCCTACTTAAAGAAAAGCCCAGAGGAAAAATATGGTTCAAGCCTAGGAAAGTGGGATACTTCAGGTTTAATCAGAATACCTGCTCTTTATGCCCAGAGCCCTTTGCAGATCTGTCCTGCATTTGTAATTGGTAAATAACCTTGACATGCGATATTTACTTTCATCATCAACTGGAGCAAATGTCATTTATTTCACTCTACCAATTTGAAAAATGTGCTCTTTTATGAAAATATAGGTAGATGAGGTGTAAGGTGGGCTTTCTGCTACCCTTTCAACCAACTTATAAATTCATAGGTCATATAGCAGAGTAAACTGTGACAGTTTTGCTTAGAACCAGACAGGGGGCAAGATTTATCCAGAATTTTGTATATAAATGTCTCTTTTGCCATTTTATTTCAAAAAAACACCTGTGTGGTTCCTTTTACTAGTGTAGAATATTTGGAAAATATTAGTGCATTTCTGGAAAATTGTAATGTATTTGGAAAATACACTAAAGCCCAAAGAAGCAAAAATGATTAACCATTCTCTTGGCACCAAAAGCTAGCAACTATTAATGTGTTCTTTTCTAGTTTCCTGTTTCCATATGTGCCTATTCACATTAATTTATGCAGTGACTCTTGCATATGCAGTGTCATTATCCTACTTTGTTGTTATGCTCTCACTCTTCCCCCAATATATCTCTGTCAATTGAGATGAAAACTAGGTGCCAGATCAAACTGTCCATTTACCAAGCAAATGCTGAATTGAACAGCATTGCCTGCATTTTCAGTCATAGTATAACATTTCATACCTATTCTTTGTGAGACAAAGTAAATTTAGAGTAACTTGAAAACTACAACACAACCCTACACATACAGCCTCGAGCAAGAGGTGACAAATTATCCGTGAAGTTAGGGAACCTCTAAGATACTTTGCATTTTCTTTACTAGTGCCTTCCTTCCAGTAAGACATCAAACAGGCATTTAAACAGGCATTTATTTTCTTTGGAAAAAATTGGGTGAGGAGATTGAGATGAAAATCTTCTGTCTTTCCTGGGATTGGGGATGAAGTCTAAAACCATATTGTTCCATGATCATTTGTGAATACATGTCCTCTTTGAATTTTCCAGTCTTCATGTCATGTTTAATGATGACCAGGTGGTTCACTTACCTCTCCATATTTTTATGTGCCTTTGTATGGGGGCTGGTATTTTGTATTTTTGTTTGTTCTGCTGAATATTTGGTTTGTGATTGCAAGGAAACTATTGCAAAGATGAAGCACCTGGAGCAAGTAGGATAATGTGAAGGGCACTGGGAACTGATGTTGTTTGTTTTATGTCTTAACTGTACATGCTTGTTAGAACCAAACATTGCTATTTGGATTCACAGAAGCCAAAGAAGGAAAGGCAGAGTATACAGGAAGTTGATAGGAAGGGCTGACATGCAACATGTTGCTGGGAAGGTAATTTGTATGAGCCTGACCCAGCATGATTTTGAGCTACATTAACTAGCCCTTCCATTTCCCGTTTCTTTTCAGATTTGTGTTTTATAGATAATCTTCCAAATAGAGGGGTTTTATTTTCTGCCTAATTGAGTGTAAACAATTGATTATATGTTTGGTTCACAGGCTCTGAGTATTGTGACATTTTTCAGATGTGGAGATTTCATCAACAAAAGGAATGGACTTCTATTTTTTTTTTTTTAAATAAAATTTTGATTACGGATGAATTCAAACAGTGCTTAGTGTTCATGGACGATCAAGCAAACCAATGAAGCATCTTGTATGCTCTGCTAATAAGAGGAAAAAACTCTCTGGTTCCACTTTTCTGATTGTCTTCCACTTAAACATTATCAGTAAATACTATTTTTAAAGTATACATAACCATTGCATCTTATTTTTAAGTGCCATCATTAAATGCTCATTTCAGCTTGGTAAAACATTTTAGCTTTCCTGAGGAGAGGAAGAAAAGTTGAAAATGCAGGATGAGATGTTGCTGTGATTTCTGAACCCCTGGCAGTCATTACTTTGCCCTTACCAGAGAGCCTTTAAACCAATTTTAACAAGACCTCTGGACACAGTGAAAAACACATGCTAAGAATAAAAGGTCCAACAAAACTTTGAAGATTTTCTCACTTACAGATTTCCCAATGCACTATTTACAAACATGTCCCCAGTCTTGAAGTGTGTTCAAATTTCTTAAGGCTAGGGAAAGAAAAGAATACACACACCAGAAGGGAAATTTTTTACCAATTAATGAAATTCTTGGAACTTTGGCTGTCAGCTTAACTTTTTTTTTTTTGCTGTGTGGTGGCTCTTGAGTTGCAATTTCATTAGTGGGTAGACTTAACCACTAAGTTTTATAAATCTATTCATATATGTATAAAGATGTATATAATAGATATATTATATATATATATGTATATATACTGAAAGTCACCCACCTATAATGAAAAGCTGGGTGGTATGTATGTGTTACATATATTTGTATATATAACTATATACATATATTTATTTATCTATATCTCTATATACCATGCTCACAATACCATGCTTCTTATTATGGATGGATGACTTTCAGTAAGCTTACCAAAAGTAAATAAATCAAAGCTGACAGTTAAGTCATCCATATTTATTTAGGGCAAAAAAGGAGGACCTCAGTTATCTCTACATATATTCTTTACTCTTAAACAAAAATTAATACATCACTTATCTAAATTTTGCTGAGGTCACATTCCTGGAAATGCAAAGATATTAGGGGAACATTACTCAAAATCTAATTTTTCATAAAAGCAATGATTCGATCAGAGAGTTCTAGAGAATACCAAAACAGATTAAGGTAATATCAAATAAGGACAATATGTTTAAAAAAGCAAGAAGGAACCAAATAGAGTTAAGGATATAGAAAATACTTAAATATGTTTCATGACCATGTGAATTATTTATGTTCTCTATACCTTTCAAAGTTTTTGTTACCTTTGTATTGTATAATTTCAAACTTAATAGTATTAAACAATCTGTGTAACCTTTGATCCACATTTTTCAATTTTAAAATTTTCTCTGTATTTATTTTTTAATGTTTCAAACATTACTTCCTATTTCTTATAAATATTTCAACTTATCCCAACAAAACAGGACCTTTTCATGTATAACAACAGTAGATTAATTAATCAGGACAGTCAGTGGTATAATACTATTATGTAAATCTGCATTCTTTATTCATATCCCATCATTTGTTCCTATTTTGTCCTTATATTTACTTTTCTGTTCAATCCAGAATCACTATTGCATCTGATTTCCATGCCCTTCTAGTCTCCTTTAATCATCTACTTTTACATGTTATGAAATTGACATCTTGAGAAATATAGGTAATTATATTACAAAATATTCTTCAATTTAGCTTTCCTGGATATTTCCTTCTGTTTCAAATTAGGTCATGCATTCATGGCTAGAGTAGTTATGGGTGATATGGTTCTCTTTCCCAGTGTACTTTATCAGAAGACCTAGAATGTTAAATGATGTTAATTTTCAAAATTTAAGATTAAATCTGATGTTTAATCTTAAACATTACAGTTCTCAACTGTAAATCTACTCTTCCCAAGTTTTTATTAATCAGTGACTCATCAGATGATACTTTATGTCTGTGTAAAAATATCCTTTTTCATCAAACCTTTACCCACTATTTTTAATTTCCACTGGTAATAATTGATATTATTATGACAGTTACCAAATGGTGGTTTCTAACTGTGATTCCTTCACATTTATTTCTCTATATTAGCTGGATTTTGCTGGGAAGATGTCTTTTCTCCTTCCATTGTGAATTTTCCTGCCCATGGGTGTTTATCATTAAACACATGTATGCTAGCTTTATTCTGGGGATAATAGTCTGTTGCTGTCATTATTTTCATGTCCACATTGATTCTCCCAAATTTGGCTAGTGGGCACCCATCAGGCTGAATACCATGCCATTTAATTATGTCCTTATTATGTCAAATTTGGTGAGATTTAAATTTTAGCACAATAGTGGAAAAGTTTTATATCACATGAGGAAAAATATGTATATTATAGCGGTACTTTCTTCTAGCATAATTTTTGTTGCCTGTACAAAAAGCTGTTGTTATTATTTCTGGTTTTTATGTTTGAATTGTTAACTGGTTTCGACATTACAGTTTACCTAAAGTTAATTAATATTGTCTTAAAATGGAATCTTCCAATAAGTAGATGATTCTTAGGGGGAACAGCATCTCATTGCCCCAGAAATCAGTCATGCCCTGCTAAACTATTTCCATAATGAACTGCAGATGTAAAGTAGTGTGTATTTCCTTCTTGTTATTTTAATATTTAGCTTATTTCCCTTGTCACTTCGGCAGCAGGCCCATATTCATAATCTGGATTTAATTAAACTGAGACTTATAATACGGAGAGTCTTAGCTGCAAAGAAGTAAAGAATCAATGTCAGAGAAACAGAGGATGGGAAGGATTCTTAGTGAAACACATGGAATCATTTAAACAAGTGTTCTGGTTAGGTGCTGCCAACTCATGAGATTTTGCACATAACTATTCTTATACTTTTTAAAGAAAGATATTTTAAGTTTTTCCCACTTAAAGCTTTTCTGCAGAGTGTATAGGGACAGCTGTTGCATTCTTTTTAGTAGCAGTGTATGATTCATTTTGCAATTTGAAGGTCAGACTTGAAACTCAATTATTATCCTTAAGGTATTTATTGGATGGAAAATAACCCATAGCTTGATATTTAAGGTTAACTGGATTGCCAAATTTAACTGCAGGAACAATTTAGCAAAGAATGTTGTCATTTCTATTCTTTGATTCTCCTCTCTCTTTTCTGTGAATACCTATCTTAGAACTGGATTACCTAAGCCCAGCATTTTCCCACACAAGGGGGTGGGTAAAGGTGGTATTTGTGGGTTTTTGTTTTGTTTTTGTCCTTTGTTTTTTGGCCTTTTCATAGTCAGGTTTTTGTCAATTTTCTTTTTAGATCCTAACTCAATAGCTCTGTATTCATTGAGCAAAGACATCTGGAAGCTTTAGCAACAATAAAATTACAGACATTCCTTGAAATAACTATGTTACTACTTCCTTCTCTTTTTGTTTTAAACGTGGGGAGAGTTGAAACCAAGACTCCCTGAGCTCTTGAATTTGATAAAGGGTATTGATATAAAATTTGGCATTTTGAATCTTAACCCAACATAAGCCTTATTTCAAGCACTGAGTTTCAGATAGAGGATATTACTTTTATTAGTGTGAGTCAAAATGAACTTGTACTACAAATAGTGTTACTTTACACTAGCATACAAAGATTGCCTTTCCTTTTTAAATTAGCAATATGCTTTCATAATATGCTGACCTGTCATTCAATGTCTTTAGAGCTAGTAATTGCTGGTTCAGGTTTAAAATTTTAAAATTTGTAAAATTTATCATCACAATGACCTTTCTCATCCTCAGGCCCACTCTGCTTTTGATCTCAAATAACTCAGAACTCTACACCCTGAGACACTTTTTTCTGAATTCTTTAAATGACTGGAACCTCCCAGGAGGTTTTCTGTGTGCAATTCATTTAACTTTTGTCTTATAATGGAAACACTGCTCTGCAGACTTGACATGATCTTTTTAGTCTTAGTTTTCAGTGAGCCAACATGGCAATCACCTCTTAATGGTGAAAGATACATGATTCAGAGAATGAAGTTCTAGGTCAAGAAATGTTCTTTTATAGATGCTAATATTCTGGAAAGTACATAGAGTAACTAAGAGGTGCCAAGAAACCCAGAGGCTGGTTTAAACTGGAAAAGTCAAACTCAACCAGCTTCCTTTTTTGTTTAAATTTTTTTTATTGTTTTCACTTTACATATACAGTTTCACATTGTTGTATGTCCTGATGTTATCCTGTCACTGTGTCATTCATGAACCTCATCTAAATCTCTTGTGCTCATCCCTCCCCCAATTTCATCCTCTTTGTGTATGCTTTAGTTTTGCTGTCAGTTGTTAGTTAGTACCTGGCTTATAGGGGAAACAAACAAAAGGACAAGAAAAAGTCATCTAGAGTCTTAGAGTGCATTTTCTAGTACTGCCCAATGTGATTTGAAGTCTTTATACAGCAGGCACTTAGTGAAACTTTTTTGGCTTTCAGCTTACTTTATAAAGACATTTAGTTTTCACTTTATTGAAGATAGTCAATGTTAAGATGTTCACCCACATAAGTGTCAATTCTTTTGGATGTTAGCACTTTTCAAAGAACATTTGTGTGGTCTTACCAAATTGTTAATACAAACTGATAGTTCTTTTTCAGGATAAGTGAATTTAGCTGATTTTTAAAATAATTTCATAGCTGTCACTAGCAAAAATAATAATAGCCTAGTTTTACTGAGTTCTGAGTAATGTGTTATGCTATGCTATTTTTAAGAAATTTTCATTCAATCTTCCTAATAGCTTTGTGAAGTAGTTAGTATTGTTATCTCCAACTTATAGGTGAGAAAATACATCTCAGAGCTTAAGACCTATTGTTCAATCCTACCAGCTAGTTAAAGTACCAAAAACTAGATTTCTAACTGACAGTATGTGAGATTATAGGTCTGAGGTAGGTACTCCTCTAATTGATCACCAGTGTCTACATCTAAATTAATGAAGTAAAATATTAGGCATACTCTTCAGTTTTTAATAAAATGGTTTTAAGGGTTTAGGCTGGCTAATAACTCTGGAGAAGGTGTAATACAGACTAAGAATCAAGTTTGATGTTTTCAAAGACTCCATTCCTGGTTTCTCATAAGGGGTCTTTGTAGATGTTATCACATTCAGACTGTTATCTTGATAGGTAGCACGTCATTATTGCCACTGCTGATGAAGTGCAGATGAATGCTGCTGGGAACCATATGCAGTAAGAAGGAATTTTAATTGAAGCTCTCAGAGTCAGAAAATTTGAGAAGTTACCAAGGTCTGGGAAGCAAAAATTTTGGGAACTTGAATGTGCCTATAAGTTGCTGAAAGATGTTCTGGTAGACACTTGAAGAATCAAGAGCAACAAGGGGCAAGGTTATTAAAATCAATTTTCTTGGCTGTTATATAAAGATAACAGCACTATTTATTGAGCATCAGGCATTATCCCACTCTGCTTTATAGGTTATAACTAATTTAGTCTGCATTCATATTCCATGAGGTAAATAGGTAATGTGCTCACTGCTTATTGATGCTGTGAACAAATAAAATCCAATGTGGGTAAGAGTGACTTTATTGAAGAGCCATGGTGTGACCTGAGTGTTTGAGTTCTTAAACACTAGAGTTCAGCTGCCTCTGTGGTTCCATGTCTCATGAATCCACTTGAAGAGCCTCTTGACAATTGGGTAATATTTACTTTCCCAGAAAGGTTTTCCTTTATCTAATTATTTACCTTGGTGCCTTTTGGTACAAGCATTTCCGTCTCAACTTTGAAGAGTTCTGCCTGCTTGTTTCCTATTTTATTCTTCATGCCCAGAACAGTCTAACCCTCAATGCTATGTAAAAATATATTTTTGACTGCGAAGATTCCTGATCTGAGGCACCTAGTCTTTGTGATTAGGGTCCAAAGAAATACTTGCTTATGCATAGGACACTTCGAGATTATATCTAGCAAACATTTGATATCAGTCTCATGAGGTACTGTTTGGCTAACAGGAAAGTTAGTTTCTGCAGTTAGCTTAACTTCTAGAGGGGAGTTTTGGTGTAGTGAGTTAAGTGTCCGTAAAGATACTGGCTAGACCATCACAGAGAAAACAATTTTCTCTGCTCATCAGAAATGGCCTTCTCTTATATATTGCTGGAGGAGAGGAAATGAGTTAACCTGAAAAAACTGCAGTTAGGGTGGTTCACTTCATTGGCAGCTGAGAAATAAAAAGATGTGGTGGAGAATTGCTAACAGTAACAAAACTTGGAATTTATGGAATTCATTTGGAATTTATGCCAAATTCTTAAAAACCATATTTCAATTATATTTATTCACATAACAATTCTAATAGGAAAGGACAATCATGAACCCCCTTTCAGAAAATACACTTGCCAAAGGTGATTACTTAGTTTACTGTCACTCAGAAATAAAATAGGAAAAGTGGAATTCCAATTGGAGCTTGTGACTCTTGAAGCAGAGTGGTCCCAAGGATTTTTCCTGTCATGAAACACACTGACAAGGATAAAAGGAGTGGGTACTGCCTTTGCACTTGAAACTTGTTTCACCACATATATTTAAATATCTTCAAACTAATAAAACGGTTGACAGAGTTGCAGGTGAATGATTACTCCGTACTTTCAGTTGGGTAATAGTTTAAAAAGATCACATTTTCATAAGCCGATTAGATCCATTCTCAACACAGATCATTTCTTTTAGTGTATGGAGTCAAACTTTTAGAATGCCAAATTTTTTATCAATTTAATTTTTTCAAATCCAAATATTCTGTTGATCCAAGATTTCATTATGAATATTACTAGCCCATTAGCAACTCCTTGGGCTGCTTTAGTAGCTTGGAGGATGTCTTCCACAGCTTGTGGGTCCTATTCTTTTTATTGTTCTGCTTTTGTCTTAAGCTGTTCCCTTTCTCTCCAAGGGAAGAAAGTTCTTGGCCTTGGCCTACTCTTCCCTGTCATATTTGGAATTCTGTCATAACCAGTGCCAGCTTTCTTTGTGCTTTTCTGCAGGTTTTAGGCTTTTGGCTTCCCTCAGTTAACTGAGATTCCAGAATTTCACCAGGGAAAGTCAATCTCTTGTCTAGTGTTCTGATCCTCACAGACAACCATACAGTCATCAACCATGCTCTGAAGTACTGATACAGCAGTCATGCCTTTGTCTTTGGGAGAAATCTTCTCTACGCCTTTTAGTTGAAATATGCCTTTCATCTCAAAAAATATTTCCATGATACAGGCTCTCTTCCTCTTCATTGAGTTCTTTTTTCTTCAATATAGCATGGGCAGCAGGTCTTCCCATAAATTTTTTTGATAGTATTGAAGTATTCCTCTTGTTAAACCCAGTGCAAGTATCAGCGACTGTGGACCTCATACATTCTGGGCCCACTGAGTCTTCATTTGGAGTGAATCTATGCATTGTAGGCTGTTACACAGCAGCTCTGCTCTTTAGTGGTACATTCAACTCCATAGCTATGGCAATCAAAATGTCCCCAAACTATCCTTTATGAAGAAGACAGCAGTAAATTGTAGGCAAGTTACTATTTTAACAGAGGTTTGAAACTTCACTGTGTACGGTCATTTGATAGCTTGTTCACAAACTGTTTCTTTTTGAGTATTACTCTGAATTAGCAGACCTGGAGAAACAGGAATCTATGGAGTGATTGATGTGGGATAGTTCTTAAACCTACTTTTTAGAAGAGACCCCAGAGATAAAACTCTTGTCCTTTCCTGTAAGCAAACTACACCTTCTACTTTGCAACAGAGGATGTGGCTTTGTGGCAATTTAAATGTTTTTCTTCCAGTCCTTTTAATCTTTGATCTGCTGGCCTATCTTGCCAGTGATTAAGTTTACAGTTCAGCTAATGATTTGCTCTAGGTTCTTCAGCTTGGAAAATCACATTCCGTGCATATAAATGTGCAGGATTTTGACCTTATAAACTGAGGAGCAATTATCTCAGATCCTAAGACAGAGGGTTTTGACTTTGAAAATATCACCAAGATGGCATTTTATTCAAGGGGGTCAAGTTTTGTGTTTCTGAATATATCTGTTTATTGGGTTTTTTTTTGGTAGTAGTTTAGGGCAAAGTTTTATTGGGAATAGAGTCTGAAACAATTGATAAAAATGAAGTTTGGCTTTTAGTGGTGCAATGTCATTTTCGTGTGGCATTCTCCTCTTGGTGATGCAAGTAAGGAGGAGTAGCTTCTGTGCCTGAGTTGTGCTACTGCTCAGTAATCAGTACATTCGCATGTGAAATCGCAGGTGAAAAGGCACCTGCATTGCAAAGTGGTGCTTCACTTTCAAAAGGAGTCCTTTGCTTTTCAAAACACACTGGATTTAAGTTCATGATATATTTTGAGTTAATATTTATATAAGGTGTGAAATTCAGGGGCTGGAGAGGTTAACCCATATGTATGCTTAGTTTTTTCTATACCGTCTGCTTAAAAGACTATCCTTTTTTCATCCATCTTCAGTCTTTATTAGAAGATGAGCATGTTTATGTAGGTCTCTCTGGGTTCTTGTTTTCAGTCCCATTGATTTGTGTGTCTACCCCTCCACCAAGGCCACACTGTCTTGGTTCATAATGGCTAAAAAATGACTATATATTGAGTCTTAATATCAGGGGAAAGGAGTCTTCCCACTTCATACTTCATCAAGATTGTTTTAGTTCTCCCAGGATTTGTGGTTTTTCCTCTAAATTTTACAATATGCTTGCTTATATCTACAAAAATTTTGCTGGGATTTTTATAGGAAATGAGTTAACAGTAAAAATCAGTGTAGGGCAGAATTGGTATTTTTATTGTGTTAACTGATACAGTCCAAGAAGAGTGTGTCTCCATTTATTTGGGTCTTACTTGACTCCATTCACCATCCTAAGGAATTTCAGCTTAAAGAACTTGTATGTGATTAGTGTAGTATATATGTATTCTGTTTTCTCTTAACTAATTGTAAAAGGTATCATTTTCATTTGTTTGTTCATTGCCAGTGTATAGATATGTGCTTTATTTTTCCATGATAATCTTTCAATCTCTGGTCTTACTTCACTTATTAGATCTAGGAGACTTTCTTTGATAGATTCCTTGGGAATTTTTATAGAGATAGTCATCACCTGTAAATTGAGATAGTTTTATTTCTTCTTTTGCTTGTTATTTTACATGTCTTATTCTAGTGACTAGAATTTCCAATTTTATGTTGAGTAAGAGTAGTGAGAACAGAAGTCCTTATCTTGTTCCCAATTTTAGGGGAACACATTTAGTCCTTTCATACTAGGCATGATATTATCTCTAGGCTTTTTGTAAATGATGTTCTTTATCACTTTGAAGTTATTATTCCTTGCCATCTCTAAGTTCCTGAGAGATTTTTTTACTTTTTAAATTATGAATGACTATTAGATTTTAGAAATACTTTCTATATGGCAATGATTATGACCAGATGGTTTTCTTTTTTAGCTTATTGATGTGGATTGCATAGCCCACATCTTATTAAACGTTCCACGAAGATACACTTGCATCACTCATCCTCTATTTCTGTCTTCTTCTTGTTCTGATTTTACATTGTTTCTCATTTTTATATCTACAAGTCATCCTGCAGATGGTCTGGCCTGGCTCATGTTGGCTGTAGTGTTATTGGATACCTATGAATCACCTGAGTTCATGTTACATCTAACTTTTCTAATTGGCTTTAGAAATAGTGTAATACACCACACTACAATGTTTCTCCCAGGCAGTGTCCTTCCTCATCATATTATAGTTCAATGGATGCTCTTGTGTCATTGACCAAATGACACAAGAGAAAGGATGGGAAAGGATGCTAAATGCGAGCAAGGTGTCTTTTCTTAGAGGTTCGCTTGCTCTTTAAGTGCTCCAGTACAAAGGAATGGAGAACCACAAAGGAAATAAAGGCAAAAAATAAACACACAGCAAAAGGGGAAATGATTTTGTTGATTCTGGGGGTAGACTGATTCAGCTTCCACCTAGGTTCTGAGGCTTAGGAATAGCATGTCCTAGGCTGTATGCTCAACCTCTTATTAGTTTTTAGGAGTATCTTTTTCAGGGTAGGTTAAATTAAATAAAATATCAGCCTCTCTTCACAATGCCTAAGAATATTTTATTCTCTCCATAAATGGTGGCTAGTTCTGTTTATGGTATATTCACTGCACATAGAATAGATCAATAATACTGGCAGGGAAGAAGAATGAAAAGTGGACAGTGGATGTGGATTGAATGCTGAAATGGAGTTGCTGCTATTTTTAGGAAGAAAGGAAGCTAAAAGATTTTTTTTTTTTTTTTTTTTTTTAGGAAAAAGGTCACAATGGTTGTGTTTGAGAATGAATATGGTAAAAACTGTTAAGGTGAAAGTGACACCAAGTGATTTCTTAAAGGCTGCTTCTTAAGAGACAGCTGCAAGTTTCTGCTTTGGTGAGGCCTCAGCTTGATTACAGAAGTGTTGTAAGTGTAGTCTTGAATTCAGGGCAGTACAGGGAGCCACCCAGAAGTCCCATCAATTGTAGGTCCTAAGTGACGCTGCCCTGCAGGTGTGCAAGGGAAATACCTTTTCCATGAATAGAAATGCTGGACCCAGGTTCTAACGCTTAAGTTTGTATAAGGACTCAAGCACCTCTATATATTCTTTGAGACAAAGGTCTCAGGAAAGGGGAATGAGAACCACAGGGTAAAGTTACTGTTTGAAGTTTAGCAGTTGTCGTAGCATCAACTTCTGCTATTAATTTTGTGTGCAACACTTGGAAAATCACTTAACCTTTTTGTACCTTCCTTGATTCAGTCTTTTTAAAGAGGAGACATAAGGGATAAAAACTCTGACCTACTTTGAACGGTTGTTGTTAAGAATTACTTTAAAAAAATAACTGGAAAACACTTTGCAAATAGAAATTGCTCTATAAATGCCTTTTTAAAGAAATTTAATTTTCTAACACAGTTTTAAACACAAATAGTCGTGTTGAGTACATTGGCTCAATTACAAGTATCAGATGACATGGTATCGTGATGACCAGAACTGAGAGTTGGAGGCAATAAGGAAACAACACAAGGTTGTAATGTCCTTTTTAAATCTGTGTCATTGTTAGAAAATAATGCTGATGCTAACCTCTAAAATCTACATTTTCCCATTTGGTTTGTTTTATATTTTGAAGAGGCTACTCCCACCTATTTGAGAATTTAATTAGAAAAATAAATGCCTTTTCCTATTGCTGCTGTGTTGTTCTTCCTCCCTTCCCTAAACTCTCAATTAGAGACTTGCTCCTCTTGTCACAGATGCTTCTGTGGATCTGTTAGAAGTCTGTAAATTGATGCGCACCTGCAGTGCTGTCAGACACACTGTTAGTCCCATCCCCTGATGCAAGGTGTATTCTCCTGTCTCTGAGTGCCTGCTGCCGGGGTGCCTGAAGCTGCTACCCTTCAAGTCTACTGCAGAACAGTCTTCACTCCAGCTTTTCCTCAAGGCTATCTCAATGGGAGCCCCATCAGTGCAGAGGCCCATGAGTTAGTTGGGATTTCTGGGTTAGAAACTCATTTTCCACCATAGAACATAGTAACAGGGTTTTTGAGGTGGGACCAGAAAACAGAGAGATTAGAGGGATAGGAACTCAAAGCACATTAAACACTATATTCATGTCTTTCTTTTTTTTTTTTTTCCTCTAAATGTAGGTGGCAGTATAGAATAGTTACTCTACATTAGGTCTGGCTAAGTATAAACCCTGGACCTGTTGTTCCCAGAGAATCTAATGTCACCAACTCTGTTACTTCATCTTTAATGTGGGGATGCTAATATTGAACTCATAGAGGAACTGTGAAGGATAATAGGAGTCTTATTTTGGGCTGAGGCACATATTAAGTGCTGATCAGTCTTACCTGCCGATACAGACAATGAGGCCTTATAGAGTTGAATGCAAAAAAGGTAAAAGAATGTAGACCTTAGAGCCTGGAATTGTGTAAAATATATTTTACTTCTATACTGGTTTATATTTGTAGTTTTTTGGTATGGATAAATCCACACAGTGGTGATGCCATATGATTTTTTTTTTTTGCAATGTGTTTTCATACAAAGTAGTTGTGAAATTTGAATTGGTAAGCAAAAAAGCTGCCTTCAATTTTTAGTTTTGTCATGCAAAAATGTATTAGGTCATTTCTATTCTTAATCCCTGATGTCTATGTTGATTGTTGATAATAAGAAGGTCTTATCAATGGCTTATACTGCATGATATACATTAAAATCAAGGTAGAAATAGAAGTAAGTTTTTAATTTACTGGTATAGCTCCCCTGGAAGCTATAAATCAAGATGTAGATCTGCATGCTCTGTGCACTATTTATATGCTCCCCAATTGAGGGATCTGGGGATCCCTCAATCCATAGAGAAGTGGTCTCCTTTAGTAGCATCCATGGAGATTGGAATAATTAGTGTTAATAGCATCCTAAAATTCTCAGTTCAAGGAATCAGAGAGTCTTTGACACTTCCTCTGAGATAAGCCGATTTGCCAACTGCTCTCCTAGGGCGGCCACCTGCTCCTGGAGCCTGGACCATCCTGTTTTAGGCAAATTCAGGGTCTGTTTTTTTTGTTGTTGTTGTTGAATACCTTTTCTCTCTTTCATTTCATTTTCCTTGATATCATTGCCAGGTATTTCTACCTCTGAAAAAATGAAAGTGATTTATTTAATAGTAATGACAATTGAAAATCATATTACCTCATTTATGATCACCTGAGATTTCAAAGAAGAGCTTTATCTTGTCTTGAAATGTGGCTCTCACCCATTGTGAACGCTCCATGTGTCCATGGGAAATAAAATATACCTCATGTAGTCTGTGTTGTCCTGAGAGAACTGCATTCTATTTCCTAGGCTGACTGGAACTGACAAGGAATGGCCATCCGAGTGCATCTCAGAGTGTTTCTGCTTGCTGATGAAGAAAGAATGTGGGGGGGGGGGGAACACACACAAAGAACAACTGTTCATGTTTGGTTGTTCATCCCTCAGACTCTGGTGGCATTGAACTAGGAGTGTATGCATTGGAGGCAGGGCCTGAGGAAATAAACTTGAACTCATGGAACCTTCATTCTATCACCTGGATCTTGAGATTACTAAAACTTGAATTTCATCAAATTGATGATTAATGGTAACTTTTGTCACACCATCACTCTTATATGCCTCTCAGGAAGAAATCATGTTAAAGTATGACATATTCCTAAGATACCATCAGTTACAAGATCTGGTTTCAGAGAAATAAAGATATGAGAAGTGAAGTATGGAAACAATTACATCATAAAATAACAAGGAGCACAATAGCTGATACTTGTAAAGTGGGAGCCTTGTATTCACACATAGTGAGTACTCAGTAATTGTTAACTTTCCTCCTTTGCTCTGTCTCCCAAGGGTGTATTTTTCCTAATCAATTGGTAAATCATTTTTGAGCACATAGTACATGCTCAGCATTGTTTTTTGTATCCATGAGCAAAGTAAACCTAAATCCTACTTGCACTTTATGTTGTGGGCATAATAAAGGACCTGCCACTTTTCCTGTACACCGGCAAGAAATGCTTTTTTTTGACCAGGCTTTGGGGTTGAATATGTATGCCAGTGGCATATACACACATAAAGTTTTCCATGCCACTGCCAAACTTCTCATAGCTTCATAGCCCTCCACCATTTTTGGTGTCTTCTAATGGCTTATCTCTGGTCTCTCCAGCAAACTACCTGTGCCCCTCCTTCATACCTCTATCTGTTCCTGCATCTGGTATCCCCTGCCCTTAACTGAACTGAACATGTGGCTCCCTGAACAATCTCAGGAGCTACTGGGAAAGTAGCTGGTATCCCCTGCCCTTAACTGAACTGAACATGTGGCTCCCTGAACAATCTCAGGAGCTACTTTCCCAGTAGCTTTCCTAGTTCTTCCATCTGTGCATATTTTATCTCCTTTGGCCTGCCCTATATCCATAGTTATCCCTTGAATTTGCTTCTCCAATGGTCCTCTCTGAATGCATTGCTATAGTAGAAGTAGGCTCCATAAGGAAACTCAGTAAACAAGAGTTTCAGATCAAAGATTCATGCTTTTACTATTGCACATCAGGAAGCCACAATGAACTAATATTTTCTATTTTAAACAGAGTAAGTCCAAGCCCACTGGTTGGGTCATATGACTTTCCTGCTTTTATTCAATTATTTTTATATTTTACTCACAGGAAGCTTGTCATTAAGATCCGAGAGCTCTCCCCGCTCCTTTCCTTTTATGTGTATCTGTTCTGTCTCCTCAAATTTCTGAACGGACTTTCACTTGTCAGTCTGAAAGATGGATGTCATTCAGGTATTGGCAGGAAGAGATGCTTCTGTAAATAGTCTCTTTCACATCTGGGTGTTCGGTTTCTGGGCAGAGAGAATCTGATGAGCTTTGGATGTTTTTCTAGGGCCAGGACAGACCCAGCCTGTTTGACTCTGTGCCTCTACTTTGTGTACCCCACCCTGTTCTTCCTCATTTCAACACCCAAGTGCAGCTGCAGGGCTTGTCAGTATCCCCACTTGAAAAGGGGCCCTGCTGTGACTGCATTTCCATCCAGAAGGAACTGGGTTTTTTTTTTCCCTCCTCAGGACTCAAGAGACTGTGAAAGTTTCATGAAAAGGAGAAAAATTCTGCCAAGAGAGTGCTAACACTCTGTTTCTGTCTCTAAAGCAGAGCCAGTGGTTTCTGCTACTGTGTCTTTTATGTCATTTGACAGATCGTCTTCCTACAGACCCCCGGAAATATGGGTAGTGCTGATCCAGTCTCCAGGATTCATTGAGCACTCTTATGATCACTGTGTTCCTGTTGGAAGCGTGACTATAGAGCCTCTTTTATAGATTTTAGAACCTGCCTGTTAGATGCCTGCAGGCCTCCGGCTCCCATATACCTGACTTTGTGGTCAGCTTCCTCACTCTTACATAATCCCCAAGCAAAAAGTTGGGGTTTTTATGGCATTTAAATTATTGCTCAGAGTTTAATGTAGTCTTTAAAAGAATTTATCCTCTCAGTGGTTTGAAAAAGGTATAAATCCAGCCCATGGAAGACATAAAAGACATATATATGAATAGTGCTGTCATTTAAGATTTCATTTTTTTCCCAGTTGATAAAAATCAACCTAGTAATTTTAAACTGGTTTTCATCTCAGTAATATAAATTGTTAAATATTTTCAACATATAAATTAGTCTTTTATTTTAAGCAAAAAGACTTCCTTACTGATATTCAAGAGCAAAATTATAAATGGGTAGAAAATTATACATTAGGTTCCCACTATGTGTTTTCCTGAATTTTGATTTTTTTGTCAGCACATGGGAGACCTCAAAGAATTTGCTTTTTTTTCCCCCCAAAAGGAGCAGACCCTTCCTGTTCAATATTTTACCACTATAGATAATTGACAACCTTATGTAACAATCAGGAAGTTATTCTGATCATCTAGCTACAATGACCAATGTAGTTTGTAGTTTATATTGTACTCGTGTATCTGTTATCCCACCAGAACTTGATTCATTCCAAGATTCATTTCTGCTTCCTTAAATGCTTTTTTGGCCCGGCATCCCCACAATCACATTAGAATCTGCTGCCCCAGACCGTACCTAGTACCTATGAAATTCTTTCAGGATTACTCCTTTTCCTTTTTTTGCCATTGTTCATACAATCCTCAGGATTCTCTCTCTGCCTTTAAGTCTTGATTTTTTGATATGAACATTTATCTTACCAAAGTAGAGATGTTTTTTGAACAATTGGTTGATATGGTTTACGAATTCATTTATTTCCTTGTTAGTATACTTAACATAACATCCCCACCTGTCTCAAAAATATCTTAAATCCATCTCGCAGGAATGTTCTGAGTTGCTGTTTGAATTTGAGTGAAAGATCTGTACATCCAAGGACTGCTTCTGAAATTGAGTCAAGTATGTTCCTATATTTGCCGACCTTTGTTGATTTTCATTCTTGTAGAGTCAAAAATTAAAAGACAAAAGCCAAATACTTCTTCTGGAAAAAATAGAGCTTATTTGATATGTTAACACTCACTCTATATTCATTATGTTTCTGGGGAAAAGATCCTTTGTGCATTGAAGAAATATGCTCTATTGAAAGAATCATGTAAATATTAATTTTTAAAAATGTTTTAGGGAATCTTGAGTGTGTTTTGTTATGTTTTTAATGTTTTCATTTAGCCCCCAAATTGCTTGGGTCATTGTTAAAGTTGGAGGGATTCTTTTTTTGCCATGGAGAGTATGAAGTCATAATTTGAAGAAAATATTTTCAGGTCTGGGATTAAAAAATTAGGGGTTGAATTTATTTTGTAGAAATGTACCATATGAGTTTGGTTTTTAAAATTCTATCTGACTGCTATAGCTCTTGGCTCTAACACTTAGGAGTTCTATTTTGTTCCATAAGAGAAAACAGAATTAATTGAGTCTGTGTTATTGCACTTGGAATTAGGACTGGAAACACAAAAATTCAGGCACACAGTGTGAAATTATAAAGCATTTTCTTGATAAATTACTTTGGAGGTAACATTTTCTGTCACAGTATGCTACCAGTCCTCTCTCTCTTTCTGCCTCTTCTTTTTTTAAAAACATTAATGGTGCTTTGTAATAAATATTTACTATAGAATATGCCTGGTTTGAATTGTTACTAGAGAAAATTTCAGGGTGACTCAAATCTAAGTCTAATTTTAAATCCAGCAGCTGGAGTTTCAGTTCTGGATCTGTAGACAATTCATCTCTCTGCTTTCTCATGGAAGACATCACTAGTCAATCCAATAGTCTTAACCAGCAGAGCCCAGGTGTAACTAACCTCTTGATTCTTCTCAGCACTACTCAACAAGTTGTCAGCATGTCTAAATGGCATCTGTCCTCATCTTTGAATGAGAATATCCTATTGAAGGTCCCATGCTGAAGAGAGGTACAGAAAAATTCCTTATCCTAGGTATTAAATTTCTGGTTTGGAAGATTACTCCAACCACAGGCAAAGTGCACGTAAGAGCTCTTGTGATAAAGAGGGCACAGATGGTATAATTACCAAAAAAATCCCTCATTGCTCTGGTTTTATTTGAAATCTTGCTGTCAGTGAAACTTCTTTTCAATTACGTTAAAGCTAAAGAATGGATTTTCTTTTTAAGTTTGATCAGGAGCTAAGGTATAGCTTTGAATAATTGTTTAAAGCAAACATTTTAGAAATAGAAATCTAGTTTTGGTATATGTTGGGAGTCATACACAGCATTTCATCCCAGTTCTATCCATAAACTGTGGAGCACATAGTTGGAGTTTGGGTAGTTTAGCATCTACAGTTAAATTCTGTAAAATTTAGTGAGTGAACCCAGTAACAAACCCTGAAACCTTCTGCTTCCATGTTTCATTTCTGTAGAAACTGAGGGCAGATAGAAAACAAGCAAGCATGAATTAATTTGATTTTATGTGCCTAAGCAGACATAATAAGAATCTGTTGGTGTGGTAGAAGTTGCCACCAATCTACATAAAAATGAATAATATTTTTTTAAAAAGAGCATTAATTATGTTACTGTTATTGCAGATATAAATTATTTCAGGAACTCTGGTTACACTTAGGGTCTCTAGTCCCTGTATTTGTTAGGTGTTACATACACAATGTGGTAGCGGGTATGAGACACTGTCCAGCCCATCTGCATAACTTCCTGGCGCTCTTCTCATTGATTTGCTCTTTCACCAAATATTATCATCTATTTTCAAAATGATTTAAAAAAGTCTGTGTTGGCAAAGAGTAAAATGAAAAGTTTTCCCACTCCTTTTGATAGCCAGGTACTTTTAATAACAAGGCTATGAATGGCTTCATTCCTTGGCCAATTTTGTGAGCACTTTGGAACACACATGCTAAGTGGCAGCTCTTCAGTAGAAAACTCGAAGATGAGGTACTAAGAATTCCAGATTTTGTGTTATAAAAGGTCAAGCAAATGATGCAAGTTACATTTGGATAATAAAGAAACCATTCTCTCAGGCTAAGTGTGCCCTTTCCAGCTACTTAATTCGAATCTCTGTCAACTCAGGTTTTTAAATCTTTAGAACTCTGCAGTTAAAATCTGAAAGGAAGCAAAATCATTTAATAAAAAACTGTAAAAATGATGAAATTTGTTTGACAAATGTAGTTGCCAATATGCTGCCATGATGTTGGGATATGATAAAATGGTATAATAGCTCCCCTATTTTGAGTGTTTTTGCATCTTTATCTTTGATACAGATGAAGATTTGTTTCAAAATCATTTAGAAAATTTATTTTAAAATTTTGAGTAGACAACTCAGGGCATCACATCTTCATGGTATATTGTCACACTTGGTGAAGAGGCTTTTCTTGTTTTTTTCTTACTTCACTATTTTTTCTCCTTCATTCTGATTCATTTTTGCTTCCCCCAAAGGTTCTCACTTTTAGCATTTTAAATTCATCTGGTTGTTCTGTGCTGCAGAATGCATCCTGTTGTGCATTTGTATTCAATACCATCTTTGAAAATCTACACACATCTTGTTCATTATTTTTGATTGCTATATAGTCTGCCCTGTATACTTTTCTCCCACTTCCTACCCATTTTTACAGGAAGGACACACCATTTGTGTTCCAATGCTTTCATTGTCTCCCAGTGCTTTCATTCATAGTGCTGACATGAACATCTTCATACCTGCAGCCTTGTAGGTGGCCATCTATAAGATGAATGTGTTTCATTCATCTATTCTTAGATTTCTTGAATTTCAGAAATGCAGTGCATTTGGTTGTTCATGAATTTCACCAAAAACCTGTTCTATCACTTGCTAGCAGGACTGCACTATTCTACACCATCATTGTCTGTATATAGGTGTCACAGAGCTTAGCAGAGTTTTGCTTTGCCTGCTATTCTAATCTTTGCTCACCCAGTGGCTATCCAATTGATAGTTCATTCTTTCAGTTTTGCCTGTGTCCTGTTGCTAGTGATGTTGAACATTGTTTTATATCTTTAACCATTAGATTTTCCCACCCTGGATATTGCCCCTATTCACTTGTTTCTGTTTTTAAAAAGAGTTTTTCTTTTCCTTTTCTTGTAGTATTTACTGTGTTTTTCTTGAAGATATTCTTGCAAGATTTATATCAGAAGTTATGAGAGTGAGGTATCCCACCTGAGATTACACCTGCCATTTCTTTTGTGTCTTTTAATAACCCACACACACTCTTGCTTGACTCTAAGTAGTTGTTTCCCACCTGCTTTCCCTACTGAGTCCCTGCCACTTTGCAATGCAGCCAGGTGAACTTGAGTAAATCCTGCTGGGTCACTACTTTACTTTAAACCTCAGTGACTTCCTTTGACTTTTAGGAGAAAGGGCTGAGTCTTTGCTGCATCTTAAGGCCCTTCCAGGCTTTTTGTTTGTTTGTTTGTTTGTTTTCTGAGACTAGGTCTCACTATTTTTGCCCATGGAACCACAGGTTCACGTTGCCCGTGGTACCATGCATGGACTCAAAGCAATACCCAGCCTCAGCTTCCCAGGTAGCTGGGATTACAGGCGTGCGCCACGATGCCCAGCTATTTTTTGGGGGTCCAGGTCTCGCTATGTTGCCCTGGGCATATCTCTAAACGCAATCCCAAGTCCCAGTCGTGACTCCATAAGCTGTTGCTTACAGGCATGTGCCACTGTGTCAAGCCCTTCCAGGCTTTAATCCTTGTCTCTGCTTACCCCAGTGCTCTGTGTTCCAGCTATAGAAGATTTTTCCCTTCTCTTTCCAGGACTTTCCCCCTCGCTCCTATTTTCTTCTCTTCACAGGATGAAATCTACTGCACTACTACTCTTCAGCTTTTTCCTGATGTCTTTAGGAAAACTCTCCCCATCATCTCATCTCATTACATTAGCTCTTTTGTGTTCCCCAAGGCAACATCCACTTCCTTCTTTGAAACTGTTTTGTACACTTACAGTTTTTTTGTTTGTTTAAAGACAAAAGGTTGGCAGCAGAGCCATTTCCCTTGGGAACTGCTTGGGTTCTGTACCTGGGTCTTTGTTCTCTCTACTGTATCCCAAGCCAACTAGCTTAGTATTTGAGACATAGACAGGCAATTAGTATTTGCTGATAGAGGAATAGAGGTATCTGCATATTAAATACTAATCATATGACTGTAAGTTTGAGTATTATTTTTACTAAATATTTAAATTTATTAGTCCATTTGGAATTAGTGTATTTCTCTCTTCCATTTTCTACAGGTTTATTTTTAATGTGTGTGCACATTATTAACTTAAACATCATTATACATTTGCTGCCATGTCATGGTTAACATAATTGTACCCCTACATTTGAAGCTTTAGGATGCTTTCAGTTTCACTACATTACATTGAAATATAATATTTCTTGGTATAAATTAATTTCTTTTTTCCTGAGTTATTTCTTCAGAATTACTGATTTTGAACAACTCTTATTAAAGATGAGTAGATCATTTTAAAAGATTGAAGTTGGTTTCATTACTAGGCAGTGTGTACCTGTTTATCTAGAACTGCACCAAAATTGAGTTTTATAATTTCATTGTATTTTAATAGCTCTGAAGTGTAACCTTAAAGTTATTTCAATTTGCTTTTCTTTCTCTGCTGGTAAATTTGCATTTTTCTTCCAGGAAGATTTACTCCCTAGATTTCTTCTATTTAAATTGTCATTGCATACCCTTTTATGTCCTCCTAACATAGGCAGCTTTTCTCTTTTTTGTAGGTAGTATGAGGAGCAAATAGTATCTGATCTTCCTGTTTTCTGGTTCTGTGAAGCATTTTTTGAATCTTACAGGAATTTGGTTGCAATAATATCCTTTGATACCATTGGAATATATGCAGTCAAAAAAATACATGCAGTTTGAAATTTCTCCTTCTTTATAAATAATTTGCATTTAAATGTACTTATGGCCTCTTAAAACTGCTAAAACCAAACCAAAGCACTAACACGTCTCTTCATTTGAGTGAGAAATATTCCAATGGAAGATAGGAATTCATGTAACAGTATGTTTGCTTGGTTCCCTTTTACATTTAAAAATTATTTGTGGATTTGAATTCCATCATGTCTCAGCATCATTTGGAATTAGGCTTTGCTTACTGAACTCAAACTGCAAAACTCCTCTTAAATATAACTCAATTACCCTTTAATGTACACACACAAAAAAAAGCAAAGAAAAAAATCCATCAGAATTTGTCATTATGATTGATTCTTGTACACAGAAATCTGGCAGTTTTTTTGAAAACTTTCCTGACTGTTTTTTGATCTTTTGCCTTTTTGTTTGATATACTTGAATAATCTGCATAGTTTTGATATTTAATTCCCCTTATTCTAGTCAATTGGGAGCTAGATTTGGGAGTGTTGGCATTTCTTTATTCTTCATATAGTTAGGAGTTTCTTCTAAAGCATTTAAATTATGCAGAGGCTAATGTTATTTCAAGTGTGGTTTGATACAGGGGTATTTTGGTTTATTAGGAAATGGATTTGCACCAAGTCATAACTTGATGTTTAGGTTTTGAGTTATTTTTACAGAATTTAAAAATTGTTTCCAATTTCTTTGCTCCTTACTGGTTTTTTCTCATGCTGAAAATGACTTGAATGTTTCCGGATGAAGGGTTGCACCAAACAGCTGGGCATGATGTTCACTGTGTAAGAGCACTGGCTACAGGTGACAGGGCTGTGTTCCAGGACCAGGGACTCTTCTTCCAAGTCACACAGATGCACTGTGTGTGCTGGACACCATCCATAGATATATGATGTTAGTGGTGGCTCCGACTTGGCCAGGTTTCCTATTTGGGTTGTTGCTTTTCCTTTGTCTTTTTGTAATCTTGGGTTTATGATCTTCAGAAGGTTTATCCAGTGTTTTGGGCCTTTTTGTCTGTTTTAAACGTAATCCTTAAAAGTTAGCATGTTGGCTGGCTCTGTGTGGTCCTGTTCATTTAAGCACAAATGAGTGTACTCCATTATATTACTAACTTCTGAGGGAATACTCTCCAGCTTTTAGTTCTTTAGGATGATTTCTTCTCACCAGTGGGAATGTCTGGGTTTTCAGAGCCCTGTAAACTGAGAGGTGTGGTCTTAAAGAAGAGCTCAGCTCTTAGATATACACAGGTTTGCCAAAGAGTTTTCTTTTGTGTTTGTGCTAACACCCCCCCCC
>PVHY01019951.1:0-19893 GCA_004024945.1 Uropsilus gracilis | reverse complement strand
CTTCCTGATCAGTTGGTTCAAAAGCAGCCTCGCTGGAAGAGGCCGGCCTGCCAAGGAGCCACTTAACTCCCCCGGCTGTTATCTCCGGTGCCTGTACATTAAGCAGAAGCGGTGAAACCGCCCACCCTGCTGGGCGGCGGTGATGGGAGGACCGTCGGGGAACGGTGAAGGGTCCCTTTTCACCCCAGGGAAGCACACTGTTCAGCACACTGTTCACACTGCCAGGGCTAGGCAGGCAGAGGAGGCGCCAAAGCAGGCTGGGGTGTCCTTGAGCAAGTCCCTCAACCTCTCTGCACCTCAGTTTCCTCAGCTGCGAAGTGGGATGACATAATCACACCTTCTTCCCGATAGGATTATGTGAGAGCCTAATGGCAGAGTAATGAAAAGCCCTTGTACCTACAGTAATGACATTAAAAATCAGAGCAGCAGCACTAATTAGCAACAGCTACTGAGGCCCCTACCACGTGCCAGGCACTCTTGTAACGGCCTGCCAATACGTAGCTCCTTGGGGCCACATTTTGCAGATGACAGAGCCCAGCACAAAGAGCTGACCTCCAGGTCCCCACAGCTAGTGAGAGGTGGAGCCAGGATCTGGGCCCAGGCAGTCTGGCTCCAAAGTCTGCTCTCTCCTCCCCCTCCCTGATGACTGCCTTGATCATTATTGTCATTATGCTCATTTGGGAAATGAGGCTGTGCGTTGCAAGGATCCTCAACAGCATCATCACTCCCTGGGGTAAATGGACCAGCCAGGGCTGAGGAACTGGACCTTGAAGCACTGGGGTGCGCCAGGGGCCTGAGGGAGGGGCTCCAGGTAGAGAAGAAAGTTAGCAAAATGGAGGTCGAGTACGTGGACTCTCTCACGTGTAAAAACTCCAAACGTGCAAGGGGAATGTGCAGGTCACGGGTTTTTAGACAGAGTAGTCAACAGATATGAGGTGTCTGAAAAACGCAGCTCCACTCTGCCTCTGTAGGCCACATGTTGAGGGGGCCACTGTCGCACATGTAGCGAATAAGAGGCTAGCTGTGGGTGGTAGAGCACGAGTGCCTTGCTCCCCAAGCGCTAACTGCCCCTCTTGCACTGGCTGGCCCCAGCCAAGGAAGGCTCCGGAGGCCGCACACAAACATGAGGCTGGCGAATGCGTAATTCTCCTCCCAGAACTTCAGCCAGTCCTCACAGGGGAAGCCTGGCTCTAGGCCACAGCAGGCACAGCAGCTGGGAGGCAGCTTCTTCCACCCAGGGAGAGCCCCACCTAGTTCCTCCTAACCCAGCCTAGGGGCGTTGCCCGCAGTGCCCACCCCACCAGGGCTAAGGACTTTGCTTCCAGCCTCCCCTTCTTTCCTTCTCTCCCCCTTCCTGACACCTGTGCCTACAGACAAGCCTGTTTCACTCCCTCTCAACCCCTTCTCCCTCGTGCCCTGGAGAACGCTCCATGGTGCCCTGCCGCTCCTTTGCAATGAACAGCTCTCTGCTCAAGGACCCTCATGCCAAGACACACGGAACTCTGGCTCCTATGATCCCTGGGCGAGCTCGGACACATTCAGGTCCATGTGGGTGACTAATGGGAAAAAGACTTTCCTAAGTCACCTCACCCTTGAAACAGGCATTTCCATCCCAAGATGGGTTCCAAACTGGTCCGCAAGGTTTCATGTGGCGTATGGAATGCTGGGTAACTGCCGAGAGGGGGCCGTCATGCCGCCATGGATGTTATTCTCTGCTGTCCCCACTTGCCTTTCGGGGACTGTTCTTATTAGGAAAGTGAGTCTCTCACCCTAGGAAAGATCTTGGCTTTAAAAAATTTAGTGCAATTCTTTTTATATCAGATGGTTATATTTAAGGAATTCAAAGGCCTAGATTTACATCGTCTTGGTTCAATTACTCATCACCAATCTCTCATCTACAACCTTTTTTTCATTTTCTGAAGGCTCCGTTTACATAGTTTTATTTTTAGTTTTCCCACAGCCAAGTAGGTGCATATTTATATTGTGGGCGTTTAAACTGTGCGCCCACCCTTCTGGATTATCAACTGGCCGACACATCCGCTGGTCCTTCTGCTGGGCCACACGGTCTGCTGTGAGCTGTGGGTGCCTGGGCGGGGGGGTATCTTTCTCCCACAAGAAAGTGAAACCCAACAGGCCAGGAACACATCTCAGCTGACAGAGGCCTGTTAGGGGAGGAAGGAGAATGGGCCACATACAGGGAAGGTTCATGAAGCTGTCATTAATGGCCACCGCTCCCGAGCACGGGCTGTCCACCTACGTGCCTACCACGGGACTCCTCAAATAGTTCTGGACGCAGACATCAGGCCCACTCCTTGGCTGAAGAAACTGGTTTTGAGAAGTTGTGACTTGGCAAACAGCCCAGAGCCGGTAACCAGAAGACAGGTCTGTCTGACAACACACCCCTTCAGCTGTATGTACGTGTTTATTCATCTCTAGCCAGTCTCATTCAGAGACTGCACAGAGGGAACCGTGTGACACAGCAAGACAGCACAGAGGACAGCAGTGAAGAAGATGCCCTGAGGGAACCCAGAAGGCGCCAGGGGGCCTCCGATGGGCCCTTGGCTCCCCAGCGGCCAGAGCATGGGAGTCTAATAGTTCCCCCAACTGCTGGTGTCAGTGGCACAAACACCAACCCAAGGCCCAAAACAATTTTTCCTAAGTTCAGATCCCAAAACAAATAACCTCCCAAGGACCTCTTAGGGAGACCAGAGTGTCACAGAAGAGAATAACAGTAGAACCGAGGTGTCTCAGCAGCCACAGCACAGGCGGGTGGTTGGGGGCATGTGTAGTGATAGGGTGGGGAGGGGGCTATTGGTCAGCCCAGCCTTTCTCAGCTAGGGTCCCCCAATCATGTGCATATTTGAGGAGAGTGCAAAGAAGTGAATAAGGAAGAGACTAACCCAGATTGTGGCTGCAACAGAGGCCCCAGCAGTTCCACAGAGAACCCAGGCGTCAAGAAGGCCCCTCAGGGCTGGGCATGGTGGCACATGCCTGTAAGCGGCAGCCTAAGAAGTCACGGCGGGGACCAGGGATCGCGGTTCTAGTCCCGCTCAGGGCGACATAGCGAGACCTAGTTCCAAAAAAATATAACTGGGCGTGGTGGTGCATGCCTGTAATCCCAGCTACTGGGAAGCTGAGGCTAGGGATTGCTTGAGTCTGTGGTACCCCGGGCAACGAGAGCCTGCGGTTCCACAGGCAAAAATAGTGAGACCTAGTTTCAAAAAAAAAAAAAAAAGAAGAAGAAGGTCCCTCAGAGGTGCCCCACCACAGCACGCAGGGACCTGGCCTCAGGGTCCACTCCCCACCAGTTAGCTCCAGTCACATGCCAACCGCTGGGTGGGGGCTTAACCTCAAAGGAGGCAGCTCCCCTGAGCTGAGGACAATTTCCAGGGAGGAAGATGCTGTGACACAGTCCCTGCATCTTGGGGATGGCTGTCATCCCTGAAGATGGTGGGAGAAGGCAGAAAGCACAGCAGCCACTACAAAGAACCTTTGGGCACAGCATGTGTGAGCAAGGACTCAGGAATCCATAGAGAGCTTTCCAGCCACATTGCTCTGCTGAGGTGGCCTCTAAGGACACAGGGAAGGCACCTGGATGAGGCAGGGCCTCCCCATGGCGCACTGACACCAGCAGCTAGAGTGTGGCTCTCCAGCGGCTGTGCCTTTTAGCACGAGCAGCCATGGCTTCAGCTTGGAAACTGTTCAACACCCACCAAAGGCACACCTAGCTACACACACTCACACACAACTTCAGAAACGAAAGGGCCATCAGGCACCTGGCTTTAACAGTATTATTTCCTGGTGAACCTGCCAAGGTAAACTGTTTGCTAAGCATAGGAGGAGGCAGCATGAGGGAACAAACAGGGTAGTGCGTTCAGAGGAAATCTGCCGGGGTACAAAGACAACAGTGGCCTTACACTGTGCCTAGCTTGCCAGAGACATGCTGGGTGAGATGCTCAGGGGGCAATGAGGGGTAAGTCCCACTGGAGCTGCTGGTATGCCCCGAGGCAGAATGGGATGGGGACAGTCCAGGATCGGAGACTCCAGGGAGAAGCAGCTGGGAAGGGGACAAGGGGGAGTCTGGGGAGCAGCACAAAGCAGGGGACAGGCTTCAGTGCTGCGCCTTGGCCATGGGAGTTCTCCGTCTCAGCGAAGAGTCCTCCCTGACTGGCCTGGCAGACAGCAGCTGGTACACATCTCATCGTCAGGCCTGGTATGACAACAGCCTGTCACCTTCCTTAATGGAAGCTGGGCTTAGAGTCTCTTAGAGGGCAGAACACACCGAGCCATTCGGATTCCGCGGGGTCCTGCCCGGCCCCACCTGTCTGCCCTGCAGCGCAGATGTTGTCAGTTTGAATCTCATGTGATGAACTCCTGAAACAGCCACCCTAATGGGGAATCAATCATTCCAGAGCTTTGATACTGCATCAGGCTGTTGGCCACGACACATTTGGGACCCAGACCTGCCCTTTCCCTTTCACTTTGCAAAGCAGAGCACGTCATATTAAATCCCTAATGGGCGAAGACAGGTCTCTTGGGACCTAAAAAACGAAAAACAGCTGAAGAGGTAGACTCTTGGAAAGTCTATAAAATTGCCAAGGTAATTTGTGGAGCTTTCAAAACAGGGATCTTCGTTTGACAGGTATGAATGGCAAAATAGAACCTCATGCCATCATGTATAGGAAGTGACATGTTTTTCTTAAGTCCAGAGTAAAATAACAGAAACACAGTAACCCTGGTGACACTTTTCAAGTTACCTAAATTACAAAGATCCTGAAAGAGAGACAATTTCAGGTGTGGGACAGTTTATGAGTGGATATTCTGGAAACCTGTAAGAGGCCTATTTTGAACCTTCTATGCAGGGAAACAAATCCATGTGAAGCAACAGATTTGGTTGAAATGACAGCACAAACCTCACCTTTGTGGATGGAGCCAAACCACCCACAGGTTAACCCAGGTGTGAGCCCCAATTCTAAGGCAACCCCAAACCCCAGCCCCAACCTCTGCAAAATCTTGTCTCAGGGTCTCCCAGCCACCACACTCTCCCAGTCTCCTCTCTGCCCACATCCGGGCTTCTCCAAGGGGTCTCTTTCCTCCAGCCCTAATGCCAGAGATTCCTGGAGCTGCTTCCCGGCCTCCGAGGGTCTCCCTCTCCCTCTCGTTGACTCTCATTTGCTCTTGGCTTCAGCTGCCCACTGCCTGTGTAGTGACCTCGTGACCTTCCTTTATCTCCTCCTTGATTCTGCCCCGAACCACACTCTGATGACCTCTGCTCCCATGGAGAGACCCAACTAGATGTCCCTCAGGAACCTCAAGTTCAACTGCCCAACTCTGACTCATCACAGAACCCCAAATCTGTGTTTCCCCCATCCCATCTCACAGTGAGGTCTCACCATGGCCCCTTGAGCCCAGACCTCAGGCCTGATACACCCCCTCCCAGATCCGCTCTCCTTTGCCCACCATGTCCCATTAGTCACTGGTCCTCTGACTCATCATTGCCAGCGCCCCCACCACCATGGGACCAAGGCAACCTCAACCTGGTCCAGCTGCCCCTGGGCCCTCATCCCCCCCAGTCTGTGTGACCTTTGTGGAATACACTTGAGACATGTCAGTCTCTCGACTGGATGTCTTCCAGGCTTGGTTGTCTTCCTCATGTCCTGCCAAGCTCATTAGCTGGACCCAAGAGCTGGCACACTTCAAGAAACAAAAGCCGCTCCTATTCGTGGGCCTTGGGTTCTAGGATCTCTCACCAGTAAACCTGACTTCATATCCCAAATCCCTTCCCCTACCCACTAGAGAGTGGACTGATGTGGGAGGCCAGGCAGGGTCTGTCCCATGGCAGAGCTGAACAAAACTGAGCAGAGATAGAGCTCTGGTGTGATAAGAAGAGGAACCATAGCTGTTCCTGATCTTCCCAAAGACTCTTGTAAAGATGTCCCCCGAGTTCTTAGTTATTAAAGAGGAAAGTGAGGATTGGACTGTCCATGCTATTTTCAAAGCACCCTAATTCTCCCATCCCTGCTCAGCTTCACCAAAGCAGCTAAATTACCCAGCACCCTTTTTAAATGTCCTCGTGATGAAGATCTCGCAGTTACTTGTTTATCTCCCAGCTGCAAGGACTTCACAGGTCACCCAAGTCCATGTGCCACAGTGTCCTATCAGTCTGGGAATGTTCAGTAGCCAGAGAGGGGAGGAGGCCAGAACAGGGTTTGTGTCTCCCAGCAGTAGTGACAATGCTCCCTCCTCAGAGGCTGCGTGACTGGAAGGCCCAGCCAGGCTTCATCTGTTCGCCTCTCAGGTGGAAGTGACAGACAGGTTGGTGGGGATGGTCCTCACTGTCCACTGTCCTGGCTCCTCCCAAGAAGCCTGCCAGGCCTTCAGTAGAGCACCAAGATAAGAGGAACTGTCCCCATTTTGTGAGTAGGAATCTGAGGTTCAAGGAGGTGAGCGTGCTTGCCCAAAGCTCTTCACATGGTTGCAGTAGCTGGCCGGAAATTCGAATCCAGGTCCTTGGTTTATACAGCTCATGCTCTGCCCATTCAAAGTCACCTACCTCATGTCCTTGAACTAAAAGCTGCAATTTAACACACATGGCAGAGAGTAAAGAGGGGATTATTATGAGCTGTTTCCAAAAGAGAATTAAATCCTTTTTAGATCCATTTTAATATGCTGCCACGTTTTCGTGACTAGCCTGGATTTCTGAGTCCACTTATCTTTTTATAGTTTGACCTTTACACAGGAAAAACCTCAATGATTTTCCACTGTTTTGAATAAATTGAAATGGATGTATTTTTCTGAATGATTAGAGAATGAAAAACAGAGCTTGTTACCATCAGGGTCCTTCAGGAGTAGACTGACTTTCTCAGGAGGGTGGGGTTCACAAAGTTCTCCTCGGTAATGAGGCTCTCGAAAATCTTTTTATCTTCTGTAAGGACTCCCCTCATTCCTGGTCTACCAGGAGGAGGGGGGACTAGCCCTGGATTCAGAAACAGGAACTACCCCCCTACCATCACACCCCCAGACCTCAGAATGGTCAAAGCTTTGAAGCCAGGGCAGGAACAATGAACCCCACAGTGAGTTGAAAGGTCAGTGAGCACCACCTGAGCAGAGGCCCAGAGGCTTACCTGTTCTCCAAGAGCAGGCATTCCCACAGGCACTCTGCAGAGGACTCTGCGGGGAAGCAGGGGGTGGCATGGAAAAAAGCATTTGCAGTGGGAGCTGGGACAAATCACTTCAGCTCTTTCCATCTGCTTTCTTTTATATAAAATGGTGGAGACAACAACTGCTCCTAGGAATGTTAGGAGGTTAATGTATTTGAGTTGGTGAGCACCTATAGGAACATCTAGCGTTCCTTCTTCAAGAGCTTAAACCTTTTTAAAACACAACTTTCTGACAGGTACCACTCACTGGCCTGATTTCTAAAGCGACAGAGATGCAGTACTATTTCACACCATCTTCATAACTCAGGGATCCTCTTTATGAAATATGGGAATCACTGAGTATCAGTTTTGAGTGGGAACTGAGAGGCTGAGGAAGCCAGTTCCTCACTGTGATGATCTGAACACATTTGAGATTTGCAGAGCCACTTACCTTGTGCTTTTTCTCTTGAGTCTGATTATTTTTTTTAACTGAAACCAAGTAACAATGTCTTACAGAAGTGTGTGTTAAATAAGAAGTAGGGTCGGAGCGAGGACTCTCCATACAAAGCGAGTGCTGGAGATGCTGTGGCAGTTGTTTTGACTACTGGGAAACATTTCCTGCTTACTTCTGAATTCACAGCTATGTTTTGAGAAGTAGATGGGGCTAGAAATCTGAATTTTCTCATCTTGACCTTGTACATATGTTTGGTGCTGTTGCTTTGATCATTTGTGGGATGTGACACCTACCATCCTGGCTGTGAGTGTCCTCCCTGTCCACTCCAAGGGTCGCATCTGGCAGCCAGGAACAGCAGCATGTCTTGACACTGGGCAGTGGACACTCATGGCTCTCAACAGATTGCTATGTGGATACCTTAACAGGCAGTAAAATTTTCTTCCATTCATTCATTCCTCATAATTTGTACTTCATGCCTTCCTTTCTTTATTCCTTTCCCAGAAAAGTGGCCTAGGACCACCCCTCAACCCCCCAGTCTCATCTGACTGGGAACAACCAGCTCTGACCAGGAACTGTCTCGGCCTCCCTGGCCTCTATGGATTATAGTTTCCCAGCATCCTCCTGTTTTCTCCTTCCTGTCCCATTGCTGATTCAAAAACCCAGGTCCTCCTCACATTGTAAACTTTGGCTTCTTTCTCTTCTCCGCAATACTCCTTGGCTGTCCACAAACTTTCTGGTGCAACTGACTCCTGCCTCCGTGGCCCTCCTGGTTCAGGTCTACATTTCCAGCTGCCTGCCACCTTCTTAAACTCATGTCACAAAACACCCTCATTTCTGCTCAAGACATGCTAGCCTTCCAGCCACACACCGTCTCAAAGTACGAGGCTCCAACCCTTGAATCCTCAAGCCTGTTGTTTCCCCTTAGCCCCTAACTCCCACCCCCATTTCTGGTCTTGGCATTTTTTTTTTGTTTCCCCTCCTCCCCCACTTGACACTTCTTGATGGTCCTCCTACTGCCCTGGAATCACAGTATATCAGAGCCCTTCCCCCTGGGTGCCAGTGGGCAAAGCAGGGAAGGCATTAAGAGCTTCTGTTTACGGAATCAAAAACAGGGTTTGTTTTAGTGGCTCAGCTAGTTTTACAAGGATGCTCTATACATTGGCCATTGGCTTCTGGGTGTGGCCTCATCCTTTTTGATGTGGCCTATCACCATTTCCACATGCCCAGCCTCAACTGCTATGGATGGCCCAGATGGCCATCAACTTCAACAAAGGGATCTTCAGTCCCTTTTCTGCCCACCCCTTACTCCTCACCCCTCCATCCAGGCCTGCAAGGGAGGGAAGAAGGGGTCCCAAGCAGGGAATCAGTCAGTGGCTAGTCTGGGTCCCCAAAGAACAGATCTCCAACCTGAACTACAGTGGTCACTTTGACAGGGCATGATGGAGAGTATCATTGGTTGCCTTTGGACCCCAGATCTGGGCCCCTATCTAGCCAGGGAGCATGACCCTCACTAAAGCTCCCCTATTCAAGAATGTAGCAGTATCCACATACTAGGTACCCAAGGAGTTTGTGCCAGTCACTGGTCCTAGCAGGAGAACAAGCCTAAACAGTAGGTGAACTGACCCTCAGGTCTGAGGGGATACACACAGGCCTGTTCCACCTCGGGTTCCAACCAGCATGCCTCAGGGACATGCTGGCTATAGTGCAGAACAGCCAGAGAGTCTCTTCCAGCTGGCACATCAAACTTGTTCTGTGCTCTCTTCACACCGCAAGGCTGAACAGCAGCCTCCCCTCACCTACCCACAGTGGCAGTTAGTGATGCCCAGCCAGTTCTCCACTGAGGCAGAAGTCAGAGGATCCTGTTGCAAGTCTGAGTGATTCCTGGCCGGGCTTGGTGGAGCATGCCTGTGGGTGGCAGCCTAGGAAGCCACGGCCAGGACCAGGGGCCACGGTTTGAGTCCTGCTGGGGGCACGTAGCAAGACCTTGTCCCAAAAAATAGCTGGGTGTGGTGGCATGCTACAGGCTTGAGGGGATTGCTTGAGTCTGTGGTACCCTGGGCAACATGAGCCTGCGGTTCCACAGGCAAAAATAGCAAGACCCGGTCTCAAAAAAAAAAAAAAAAAAAAGTCTGAGTGATTCCTGATCTGATATTTCAGATGCTGTGGTGCTGCCCCTAGCAGCCTTTCCTGCCTAAACTCTCTCCATCTATCACAGGACCAGGGCCCACTGATGCTGCAGGTACCATTATTACTCTTGATATTACCTAAATTATTTGTAACAGAAATGTTAGGATCTTCAACTGGCTTATAAATCCTTTTCCACGTCTGGGGAAACTTCTGAATTTAAAAAAAAAAAAATGAACAAAACCAACAAAGTAAAAGTCCAGACTCTACTCCACTGTTCCCATTCCTGGTGGTGGAGAAAGATCATTGTCAGCCGACCCCTACAGCAAAGCCAGGATCTGTAGCCAGAACACTCATGCAGCATTCTTAGCTTTCAATCAGAGCTCTCTGACTCTTAGGAGTCCAAATTCAGGTTGATTTAGATCCATTAGCTCTTAACCCCTTCATTTAGGGATGCCAGATGTAGCACAGAAGAATAAAGGACATGGGAGGAGGGCAGGCTCTGGTAAGAAGCATTGGTAAGGCCCAACAGGGAGGCACAAATCATGTCCTGAACCACAGAGTGACAAATGGGATGAAAACAATGACAATATTTGGGTTGGTGGCCCATCCTGGGTATGTGGATGACCAGACCTACCCTCTTGCCTTCGAAGCCTTCCTGTGGACTTAAGTGATCCCCAGCCTCAACTTCCCAGGTAGCTCCCACCTAGGAGTTCATGTGCCCCCTTCAGCCCCACCTCCACTCCAGCACCGAGCTTCCAAACGCCATGGAGTAACCCGTTTGTAATACTAAGTTGGACCTTTCTTTACGTCAGGCTCTTCCGAGTACTACGTCTCTGTCTCTCGCTTTGTGTGATAGATCTGGGGCACCTGGGGTTACCTTTCCAGAGTCTTCAGTAGTTGACTGTCCCAAGTCTCGGGAGGTTTGTCTGGATGCCCCATTTCTCACACATAGTTATGGAGACCCTGAGGCTGGCCTCTGTGGGTGACTAAGCTCAGTGTCCTCTGGCTGGGGTTGGAGGGAGTAAAACCTCCGTCAAGGTGGGGGAAGGAGATGGCGGGTCCTTCGGCCTCCTGAGCACCACATTAAGGACAGTAAGCAGCACCGCACCTGGCACGCGCGCAGTTGGTTGTGACATGAATTTCTGTACCATTTCACCCTAAGGACACCTTGATGTGGTGGGGTGTCTGAGCTAGTGTCCCAATTTCCAGTTCAGGGATGAAGAAAAGTGAGGCCCAGAAAGGAAACTTGACTTACTCAGAGCCTCCTGACTTGGCCCCAGACTCGCCGCGTGCCCCGAGGCAGTGCTCTGGCTCTCAGAAAGCTCAGGAAACTCCAGGCACAAAGGCCCTCAACACGGGACCAGTTTGGGTGGGCCCTGCCTCAGCCACAGGAAAGGTCTTGCCAGTGGATCCATTCAGTCACCTGACGGTTCCACATCCAGACCAGAGCCCTTTGCCCTCTACTGCGCAGGCGCACGCAGCCAGGCTCATGCACAGGCGCGCGCACGCAGACAGCACACGCAGACAGCGCTAGCATCCGGTTCAGCGGCTTGCACTAGATGCTGCACCTCTGGCTCCAGAGCTCCATATCTCAGGAAACGTGTTCTGAGTCGAGCCACAAGGAGCCCTCTAGTAAGTTTTCAAGCAAAATGGAGTCACACAACGGCCCTTTAGAGCAGCGTAGAGTAGCAGGAGAAAAGGCGACCGAGAACGGCTGGGAAAACATGGCGCCTTGCTCGAATCCCACTCTAAAGCCTGCTGAGGGGACACGAGAGACAGGCCGGCATTGTCACCGAGGGTTCCTCCCCCCACACGAGCCCCTCCTCCCCTACTTCTGCACCCACCTACCACCCGCAGGGACCTTGCAAGCCCTGACACAGCACACCGGAGCAGAACCCTGGGTCGGGTCCTCTATCAGAATTAGCCATGACAGGACTGACATCACAGCTGCACCCGCTCTTCCAAGGCTTCAGAACAGCTCAGCTGCCC
Organism: Uropsilus gracilis; assembly: GCA_004024945.1. Taxonomy (NCBI): domain Eukaryota; kingdom Metazoa; phylum Chordata; class Mammalia; order Eulipotyphla; family Talpidae; genus Uropsilus; species Uropsilus gracilis. The sequence goes on along the minus strand of PVHY01019951.1, from coordinate 8,184 downwards.
CTGGGCAAGTCGATCCAGGAGTTCTCCACGGAGAAAACTGACAGCTTTGGTGGTTTTTATTGACAGCTCTATCAATGCTCCAACTAAATTTTGCAAATGGTTTTTGTCATTTCCCCGTTTTTTTGCTAGGGGCTATTACCCAACCTTAAGTGGCCACCACTACCTCCGGTGCTGGGGACGTATCCTTGCCCTCTTGAAGTTCTCCACTCAGAGGAGACCGCCATGGTTGAGTTCTTTATGTGCAAAATGTGCCAGGCTCCGTCTGGCAGACCAGAGAAACAGACACAGCTTCTTCCTGAGGACAGCCCAGACACTGCCAAATGCCTGTGTCCTGTCCATGGCTTTGACTTCACACCACAGGAAGTGAATCATTCAGTAATAAACTGATCAAATCAAAGCCACCTCAAGTTCACCCTGATCTTAATGGATATGTCTGTCATTGTTGCCCAAGCTTTGCCTCTTACCAAATAATTTCAAAATCCATTGTTTCCATCCTACGTATTTTTTTTAATTCTCTCCCATTTCCCCAGAAGTTTCCTCTACTTTTAGAAATTCATAAATACTAAGATACTCATAAATTGACATACTTTGTCCAGTTAGGTATGCAGTGATGTTTCCCTTTTCACTTTGAATTCCAGGAAGCTCAGAGCTAAATTTAGAGCTTGGTCATGGAGGTAAGCTTAGCCATTGTGGTTAGGAAATTTGTAATCTCTTTTCCGACTGGGTTCTAATTTCTCATTTCTTTTAATAACCTCACTGTCATACTTTGTTATAAGTCTTTACAGATGCTTTTTTTGATAAGAGAATAAAATGCAATCATCTTTTAAAAAAGAAATACTCTTGAAAGAATACTTTCAAAAGGTTATCGATCACTTAAATGAAATTTTTCCAAGGAAGACAATTTTAACTTTTTGCCTGTGAGCAGGGTTCTCTGCACTACCATGACACTATCTCAGACATGAACTTGGTAAATTGATGGGCATAATTCTTGTTGCCTACATTTTGTTCTCCCAAAATGTCCTTAGCAACCTGTGTGTAAATCAGTGCATCTTGCCACACTACATTCATTCATGGCTAAGCAATATTTATAATGTACCTGGTTCTGCACCATAAATGATGACTTCAGGCAAAATCCGTGTCCCCTTTAATCTTCTTCCGCCCAAGTTTCTGCTCTTTGTCTGGCCCCTGACACCTCAATCTCACTGGGATGTAATCTGAAGACCACATTCATAAGCAAACAGCCCAAAACACCAATCTAATTTTAGAAGATTCCCTTAGGTGAACGTTGAGTCCTCAGTCTCCACCACACACCCCCTTGGTGTGCTGCTGTGCTTCATTTCTGCCAGCTGATTGTGTTCAGCAAAAGTTTGTAAATGTTGGTGACTGTGTCTCCTCCACACCATGGTGAGCTTCCACTGTTTGCTGAGGCTTTTGTGTCTCCTAACGGTGCCTGGAACATTTTGCACATGATAAGGAACTCAAGTACAATTAACAATAAGCATCTCCAATCAGTCAGATCTTTCTATAAGGCTCCCAATGAAAATACTGAACACACCGAAGTCTGCTAACGGCAAACATCTGGAGATGCCAGCGGCAGATGCGCAATTATGCTGAGGCTGATGAAGGGGCAGGGAGTTAGGGAGACTCCACAGCGTCACTCAGCTGGCGCTGCTGCAACTGGGGCCACAGTCCTGGCCTGGAGTGGGCTGGGAATGCCTGCTCATCCACCCACCAGCCCAAGCCATCGGGCTGACCACCTCCGCCGTGGGACAGGTTCACAGGGAAGAGAAGGGCCGCGTTCAATGGATCTCCTCATTCCCCTTTTCCATTTCACAGAAAGATCATATTTTCTAGATGAAAATGCTAATTATATCACAGGCACCATCTAAAGGTAGTAAGTGATAACTAGATGCTCAGGGGGTTGACATGTATACTGTTTTAAGTAGCTTGTGATTTATTATCTAAATTAGATTAATGGCTAATAGTGATATCATAATAGCCCCCTTTTATTTTGGTTTACGCCTCCTTGTCTCTGGGTATAGAATAAGAAGTGAATCATCAAAGGCCCCAGGGGAAGAATGGCAAGCTGGCAAGAGCATAGGCTCTGGTATTAGACCCATGGGCTTCAAATCCCAACCTTGCTGCTGACTCGGGGCAAAGCTGGGCAGCAGAGGGCTTCCAGGCAGGGGCAAGTTAGAGAGAGTTAGAGGACTGAGTGAGGTGGTACTGTCTCTGCAAAAGGAACAGGGCTTCACCCATGTAATTTAGTTACATCTTATGCTGAGGGCTAAGGATGACCTTGAACTTCCACTCTCAAGGGTGAGACCCAGCTGGGAAAGGCAAGTGTGTCCAGTAGCCTCTAACTGCAGCCAGCATGAGGAGTGAGCAGGTTTGTTGGGTTTTTTTTTTTTCTTTTTCTGAGACTAGGTCTCATGGAACCATTACAAGGCTCACATTGCCCGGGGTACCACGGACTCAAGCAATCCCCAGCCTCAGCTTCCCGGGTAGCTGGGATTACAGGTGTGCGCCACCACACCCAGCTAAGTTTTTGGAACTAGGTCTCCCTATGTTGTCCCAGGTGGGACTCAAACCACGATCCCCGGTCCCGGCCGCGGCTTCCTAGGCTGCCACTTAGAGATACTCGCCACCGTGCCCAGCCTGAGCAGGGTTCTACTGTGAAAGGGGAGAAACTTAGTGAGCCCCACTGTGCCTCAGCTCATTTCTCCTGGCCTGTTTACCTACGTTTCCCAGAGGAGAGGGCAATTCAAACAACATGCATCAGATTCAAACAGTCACTGTGTGCATCAGAGTGTGGCCAGGCTTGTGATAGGAGAGGAATAACAGGCGCTCAGACTCTGTGCATTGCCCAATGCAAAACCTACCAGGCAGCTGGCAGTACTGCTAGAACCTACTGCCCAGGCAATAAGTCAATAGACACAGGGCTGCTGTGGGTCCTGAGGCTGGGGCCCCAAATCCTCATCAAAACACCTGCTATGAGGAAAGAAACCCTGCTGTGCCCACTCTTAGTGGCTCAGAAATAGGTCGCCCCCCCCAACATAATCAATCCCCCAAATTAAAAGTCAAAACAGCAGAAAAGGAAAATCCTATTTTTGAAAGTTGCCAAATGTCTGGGTAAAAGCCAAGCTTCACCCTAGCTTGACCCAAAAGGCCTGGCAAGTCTGGATGTGTGGCTGGGGTTACAGAGAAGAAACAGGGCTGCCCTACTTCTGGCTTGCCAAGAACAAGGTCTCCCTTAAAGAGTTCCAGATCACTGGAGGGGACCTGTCAAATACCAGTGCCTTTTGTTTCCAGTCTGGGTGGAAGGCTTTCTTCCCTATGTTCTATTCTCAGAAACAGTGTTTCAGGTACAGGTTGTAAGACCCCCAGATTCCATGCTAGGCTGGGTGGCAAACTCAACAGCCTCTGAGAGCCCCCATAGCAGATGGGCATGGGGCACAGGTGACCCCCTCTTCTTCCCTGAGGGACCCTGATTTGTCACTGCAGAAGTGCTACCAAAGGTTCCTTACCTCCTCCTTGTGCCCCACCCCCTGCACAGCCCCATCCCCAGCCCACCCCAGCCCCAGTGTGGTGCGTTTGCTAAGCTGTGGCCATTGGACTTTTGGGAGCAAACAGAAACCGGGCCAGGGGTTAATGCCACTGGCCATCCCAGCCACACCACATCGTTCCCAGAAAGGCCTGGTGCTTGCAGCAAAACCAAGGGCATAGGCTTTCCAGCTGCTCTTCTCAAGGGGCTTGGCCCCTCCCCCTCCTGTGTGTGGGCACCCCTATGGTAACAGGCACTCAGTAAGTGCTGTCACATGAGAAGGGGGATCTTCTCTGTTTCTTTCCAGGAAGATCCCATGGAGGTTTCTTCAGGGCACCATGCCCAGCGTTAGTTTTGAAAAGAGCCACAGTAAATTACTGTTCAAGTAATAAAATAATCAGCAAATCATTCATTTACAACTTTTGATGTCCATAAAGGATTAGGCCAGGAAAGAATTTAATCATATCAAATTCATTTCCAAGATGGTTACAGCTCTCGTGATCAAGAGTAATGATTAGGAAAAAAAAGGTTTAAAAAAAAAACCTGGATATTGAGAACACACGTTTGGGCCTTAGCTGACCAAACCAGTCTTCCTGACACTAGCAAGTAGCCTCCTCCAGGCTAGAGCTGCCATCTGCAGTGATTTTAGGCATGAAATTCAGAGGTGGAGGGAAGTTGGGACACTTTCCTGTGCACCTAGGTCAGTTCTGATGCTGTAACAAATCTGTATTGGGTCTGCTGTGAGCCAGGTGCCATTCTGGGGTTCTGGATCTAACAAGAGCAACGCATTTCTTGCCATGGAAATGCATAACATGTTAAGAGTGGTGATGTTTTAGAAAGAAAAACAGAGCAAGCTAAAGGGATAAAGAGTAATGGAAGGGAGTGTAATTCAGCACAGGGTGGCACGGGAGGTGACGTTTGTGCAGGGATCTGAACAAAGTGAAGGGTGAGCTATGTGAACATCCCCAGGAAAGTGTTATATAGGAGGAAAGGCCCTCGGGCCAGGGGAGCGGGCGAGGGCAGGATGTTCTGGGTGCTGCACCCTGACACACATTCTAGAATCCACTCTCCAGTCCAGAGAGGCAAGACTGGCTCATCATTCCAGAAACAGCTTTCCCATCAGCAAGTCATCAGGGTTCATCTCAATCCCAAGAAGCCATTCTCACCCTTCTCAGCATCTTCCTGGAAGCCTTCTACCTCAGCACACACTGGCTTCCCAAGGGAATGGAGTTCCAGTTGGGGGTTGCCTTCCTGACACTGAGATGCCAGCCTCCACTCAGGAAACGCTCTGACCTGCCATTGCCTGAAACACTCATCACAACTCCCACGGGGATGACAACCCAGACACATTGAAGGACACCTCCCACCGCCAACACAAACATGCCTACTGACCTCACATGGGTCCCTCTGTGAGGCGTCTCCTGTGGACACCAAGATGAAAAACTCAACTGACTCATAATTCTGGCCTAAAGCTTGTCCTCAGCACCATCCCTATTCAAGAGGACAGAGAAATGAGGCCTGGATTGACGGTGTGTGGTAGCACTCAGGCTTCCACCTCAGAGTCACAACCCCTCCAAGCATGATGGGATTGAGGACTTTACTGTAAGGATTAGACCAGTTATAGGAGAAGCTGAGGGGGCAAAGGTCCATAAGGGGGATTTGATGGATCACAGAAAGGTCACCAGCAAGCCTTGGTGTGGGTGAAGGGGCTTCAGAGTTTGCAGCGAGGTCTAGAAGGCAGACCCAGGCAGTGAAGAGAGGTGCGGGAGGTGTCTTTAGCATATTGTGGCTAAATGGGTTTGGGATCACTGTTGGTCAGCTGGGAAGGAGAGGTGGACACAGAAACATGACAAATGGGGACAAGCTAGAAACGACCAGCCTATTAGCTACCTGACCTGCTGGCCTCAATGGGATCCTACAGGCCTTTGGGCAAATCATTGCTAGGATCCCGGATACCGTAAGGAAGGCTTCCAGAAAACCTGGCTCCACAATCTGCCTAGTGTCTATGAAATCACCCTATCATGTGGCTCTGAAACGCCCCTTGCACTACAGATTGCATTTCTTGGCACCAGGCTACTAGGTGGGGGTCCTGGACGATGACCTGTGCAGTGAGGCCTGCACGCTAGAGGAAAGGGCAGGCAGAGGCAGAGCAGCAAGGCTGGTATTCCAGAGTCACAGAGCCTGTCTGACCCGTCTGCATGTTTCCCCATCTCACCTCTGCCCCAGTCCCTGAAGTATCTCCTGCCCTGGGCCAACTTTACATGCTCTCCCCACAGCACCGCACTCATTGACATCTGCTGCTGCCTCTTACACCCCCATCACGCGCAACCCCCACCCAAATGCAGGCCTTGCATACCCCTTCCTTGCTGGAATGCTCACTGGGCTAGATAGCAAAACCCTAAGACACCACCACGGTTCCCGGCCACCAGTAACATCCAGCCATATACGTCTCCAAGGAATGTGTCATCTCCATGCTGACGTGCCCCCTTCTCCTAAATGGATGCTGCTATCCCCACTCCACAGCCAGCCACCGTGTCCCCCACTAGTGGGCTAAGCAGAAAAAGGGTGGGGAGCAGGGATCCTGCAGGAAGCCCCCAGGCATCCCAGCAGGGATCTCAAACCAGAGTTCCAGCTCCAGTTCTGATCCTCACTATGCTGGTCGAGGTGCTTCTTCCAAGACTCTCGTGATGTCTACAGAAGGCATGAGGGTGGCAAAGATAGAACTTATGTCTGTTCAGTGTCTGGTGCTGTAACAATGCAGAATAGGGCTCAGTGGATGAAGCTGTCTGGAGAGAGAAGATAGAAACAGCGCGGGTCTGCGTCCCAGCCCAGGCCTCTCCACTCTCCCACAAGCTACTCCCAGCATCCTCTTTCCCTTTTACGCTCAGCACCACTTCCCAGGACTCAACCTTCTCCAGGGAACTGCTTCCTGGTCCAGCAGTCATCTGGTCACAGCTGCCCTGGCCTAGCCTGGCCTGAACATGATATCCCAGCACCTGGCAGAGCTCAGAAAGCATAGCAGGGCCAGAAAGTTCCATCCCATCCAAAGCAATAACTTTTACCCACAATCACCTGGTCACTGGATAGCGATATGCTCCGTGGGACCCACCCCCCCGCCTTACCCACTAGTTAGGTGAATTCTCACCTGCTCAGAGAGCTGGGCAGAAGTTTGGCACACTTGAGCCTAGTCACTAAGAGCCTTACAACTCCCAGGCGCTGAAGGGACAGAAAGGACCGGTTCCAAGCACCGGTTGATCCACGCAGGTTCAGTGTGGAACAGGACCAGGAGTCCAGGTGCCACTGTCAGCATGAGGCCATGGTAGAATGGCGCTGCAGGTGCGCATGTGACCAGTCAGAAAGGTGACCCCATCTGTGTCCGGAAAGTTGAGTGGGTGTGCCTAGCTTGTACCCTACTGGAAACGTTTCTCCTGCACTAGGTTTCTAAAAATGTCAGCAAACGCAGGATGGTTCCTGTGTGAGTCTAACTCAAACACTGTTGTCACAGGTACTGGCCCAGCTTCTGTCCCTTGATAAATGTGACTTAGAGCCACCACATTAAATTAGGAGCTGATTGCATCTGTTTGTCCTGTAATGGGGTGAGACCCATTTCCTGGGATCCAGCAGAAGAACCTGATGATCACCCAGTTGATCCATAATTACCTCTTAAAATTGCAGCCCAGGGCCGGGCATGGTGGTGCATGCCTGTAAGCGGCAGCCTAGGAAGCTACAGCCAGGCCCAGGATCACAGTTCGAATTCCACCACAGGCACGTAGCGAGATCTAGTTCCAAAAAAAGCTGGGTGTGGTGGCGAGCGCCTGCAATCCCAGCTACCTAGGAAGCTGAGGCTGGGGATTGCTTGAGTCCGTGGTACCCCGGGCAATGTGAGCCTGCGGTTCCACAGGCAAAAAAAAAGCAAGACCTAGTCTCAAAAAAAAAAAAAATTGCATCCCAAACGGGCCATACTCACAAGCCCCCCGCCCCCCCAAAGAAGAGGAATACCTAGAAAAAGTGGACATGATTGCACAAGTAACTCCATGGTTGCTGGTCCTTCCACAGAGCCCTTGACCCTTACTTGGGACTCCGCCACCCCTGATACATGTATGGAAGGGGGACCCCTTCCAGAGGCCACCTGTGAAAGGCAGGAAGTGGGACCCGGGGGCCTGGCAGGATGAATGGAGAAGAGTTTCAGAGTCAGAAATCCTGGGTTCAAATCCTAGCTTCTCCTCCGTGGTCTTACCTCTCTGCATCTGGAAGCTGGTGATGACATCTGTGCAGCATGAAGATCTGGAAGGTATGATGATGTCAGGAACTCTGGCTTCAGTCCTGTGGATGTCACTGATGTGCTGCACTGGTAACCAGGGACACCTCTCCAGCCGCGGTCACTAAGGCAGCGACGTCAGTACCTGCCTGCTCGCTGAGTCATCTAATCAATGGAGACAGGAACCTGGAACCCATGGAAGAAGCAGCTGACAGGGTTTCCAGTCACCCGGGAGGAATGGGAACCACCACCCTGCCCCCACAGAGCTATTTGGGGGGAGCCTGTGCTTTGGTGTGGGTGTCCCCTCAATGCGATGGAGGTTTTGCTTAGCTCTCCTGGATCCCATGGAACCAAAAGGGGCTCCCTCCAGTCCCATTCTCTG
>PVHY01019950.1:0-26461 GCA_004024945.1 Uropsilus gracilis | reverse complement strand
AGTGATCCCCAGCCTCAGCCTCCCAGGTAGCTGGGATTACAGGCGCACACCACCATGCCTGGCTGCATTTTTGAAACCAGGTCTTGCTATGTTGCCCGGGGTAGTCTTGAACCCGTGAACTGAAGTGATCCCCGGCCTCTTGCCTCCCAGCGCTTGGACTACAGGTGCCTGCCACCTCCAGGAAGCTTTTTTTTTTTTTTTTTTTTTTGGAAACTAGGTCTTGCTTATTTTGCCCGTGGAACCGCAGGCTCTCGTTGCCCGGGGTACCACAGACTCAAGCCATCCCCAGCCTCAGCTTCCCAGGCGCGCCACCACACCCAGCTATTTTTTTGGAACTAGGTCTCGCTACGGGCCCCAGGCGGGACTCGAACCGCTATCCCTAGCCCCGGCCGCTTCATAGGCTGAAGCTTACAGGCACGAGCCACCGTGCCCAGGCTGGAAGGAACTTTTTAATGACCTTATTTCCGCTCAGCATGAGTCTAACCCCCACACCCAGGGCTACTAGGTGAACAGCTCCCTGAGATCCCTCTACATTCGACTCTCCTGCTCCATCCGCCTCTGTGGCCAACGGAGGAAGAGGAGGCTGACACCAAACAAAATGGCTGTGCTCCTGCGCTGTGTGGAGCAGGGCAAGGAGGTGCTGGGGGAGACGGGGGGAGACTTTACTCATCTCACGACACGAGTAATACTTGGTGTCACATCGAAAGGGTCCCGGGGGCCACAGGCGACATCTCCTTTGACCAGCAAGTTGCTGTGTATCCGGTTGGGCAAGCCCCCATTCTCTGACATGTTGTCAATACCGCTAAGTTTAAAGCTTAGGCTCTGTCGCTGATGGCACGTCTGCATTTGTTCTGGAACTTGCTGAGGCTAGGACGGTGTGAGATGCTGCAGGGTCAATGAATAATCAGGGCTTTTCATGCCCTTCTGCCACGAGCCCCTAGGACCAGCACCTGGTCACCGCACCCTCCCCGTAACTGTGGACACCTGGGCCCAGAAAGCATGATGTGCGCATGCGTGCATGCACTCCCCTGCGCCCAGAAGCAGGGCTATCTGTGGGGGCAGCCACAGCAGCACTGCTACTGCCAACGCTAGGAGGGGCAGCCCAGCTCCGGACGAGGCAGGAGGGAGAACTGGAGGAAAAGTCCAGGAGAATCCTGGACGCCATCCCTGCTGACTTCCAAGGTCCAGGGCTCCGGCGGTTGGGGAGTCCATAAATGAAGGTCAGGGGAATGGGACATCCTGCTGAATTTGCTCCTGACTGGATCACTCCGAGGTCTGCCTATACTGGGTGGCTGTGGCCATTTAGTGTGTCCTACAGAGCTCTAATGCTTGGGGTTTGGTAGCATCAGAATCCCCCAGAGGGCTGCCGGGCCCCTGGCCCCAGGTTCTGATACTGTCCTTTGGAGGAGGGGTGTCCAGGGCCACACCCGGAGATCCGGGAAACGGTCCACGGTGACGCTGTTGACCCCTGACAGTGCAGCACACAGGCTGGGGAAGGCGGAGTCAGGTGGGCCCAGCCCCCCCTCTTCCCCCGCCGACTCACTCTGGAATCCTGGGGGAGTCCTTTGTCCTCTGGGGATGCTTCCCCTTCCTGCAAGGAGGACTCTGGCCACGCGGGGTGCCTCTCCCAGATGCCAGCCTGGGGCCTGAGGCCTGGCTTGCTGTTGGGGTCGAGCCCCTGGTTGTGTTATGTTATTCATGTCCACACAGGGGACCCCGAAAGGGGAGGGAGGTAGCTGTTTCAGCTCCTGCCTTGGCGGGGGGGGGGGGGGCGAGCTGGCTGCCATGGAGGCCAGACTCCCAGCACACACTGTCTCGCACTGTGACGAGCGCGAAGCCCCGTGTCATCTTGAGAGCAGAGGCGCCCCTCCCTGTGGGCAGGCTGTGGAGGGAGCCCTTCTAGGAAGCGCCCGGAGCTGACCCGGCCACGCTGCTGGACAGCTGACCGTAGACTCCCGTCGCCTGAGGAGAGGGTGCTTACCACAGCCACAGCCCCGGGTCTTCCTCAGGGTGATCTGTCCCGGGTGATTCATCGCATGGGCTGGGCCCTTCCGCTCGGGCCTGAAATATCTCCCTCCCTCCACCGATCCGGGGTCAGGCCTGTGACCCCCGCCATGTGACTTCCTCTGGGGCCAGCTCTCGGCCCCTGCCCGCTGCCAGCCCTCCCGCCCCTGACCAGTGACCGCACTGCGCCTGACATATCAGGCGAGGCCTAGCGGGGAGGGGGAAGCCTTGTGTGGGGAAAGTACATCCCTGGGCGCCCAGTCCTCAGCCAGCCCAGCCACACCTCTGCCTCCAGCCACTTCCCCTGCACATCCTGGCCTGGCTGTTTATCACCCAGCTGCCACGTGGTGCCCTGCCCTCAGGCTCACACATTCCCAGGGAGGCTTCTGGGTTGGCTAAGGCATTGGCACTGGCGGGTGTAGCCCTGACTTTACTGAGGTCACCTTTTCCTGGAGCCAGGGACAGCTCTTCAGAGATGGTGAAGAGATGGGCCCTGCTCCATTATGGACTTGCTGCGTGACACTGGGCCAGTGAATCCTCCTCTCTGGATTCATTCGTTCGTTCATTCGTGCGTTCATTCATTCATTCCTGCATTCCTTCATTCGTGCATACATGCATGCATTCATTCATTCATTCATTCATTCATCTTCCGCAATTTATCCTTGCGCAGGGGCCATGCTAATCTTGTCTGTATCATTCCAGTTCTAGTATATGGGCTGCCGAAGCGAGCACGATCTTCCGCAATTTAAATAGAAAGATACTTCCTTGTGTACTTGTAGTGCGGATTAAAAGAGAACGCCAGCGTGTGGATGCCTGAGAGTCCACCTTTAACAATTAAATTCCAGTCGCTGAGGGTGGGTCTCAGGCAGGGACTGAAACGCTGGTGAGGTGTCTGCCGACAGCCGTGGTGGTGGGGTTGGGGAGGGTAGGGTTGGGGTGGGGGGGGTGGAAGGTAGCCTCCTGCAGCTGCCCTGCCTACTTCTCGTCTACTTTCCTTCCCAGGATTCCCGGGAGCACTTGGCTGCTCGACATGCCTTTCCCCTCATTTAGAGGCAACGGTCTCAATGACGACGGAAGATGGCGCCAGAAGCTTGCTCTGCGCTTTCCTGGACGGCCGCTGGGGTTGGGCGGGCTGTGAACTGGTTTAATTCTTGGACCCTTTAGCCTGAAGAATACAGAGACACTAATTCAAAAGGACACCTGTACTTGGATGTTTATCACAGCGCTACTTGGCGACAGTCAGGATATGGAAACAAGCCAAATGCCCCCAAACTGACGAATGGTTGCAAAAGATGTGGTCTGTTTGCACAATGGATTATTACTCTGCAGTCAAAACCGACAAATATGAGGCATTTGTGATGATGTGGGTGGATCCAGAGGGAATCCTATTAGCAGAAATAAGTCAGAAAGAAAAAACCAGAAACCAGATGGTCTCACCTCTCAATGGGCTATAGAAATAACAAAAGGTCAGGAGAAAGTCAAAACAAGCTGACTTGCAAGCTGGGGCAGGCAGTGAGGAAGGGGGAGGGGAGAGGGAGAAATCAGGGAAGGGAAGGAAGGAGCACAAGAAGATCCAGATGAAGGTTCACGGGCGATAGGGTGGAGGGAGAAGCCTGGGGAATGCAGTGATGTTGTATATATAAATATACATACATACATACATACACACACATACATACATATACATATATAGGTACACTCATAAACATGTAAACAACAAAAATATTAAATAAAAAATAATAAAAATAGAAAGTGTTGGACTCTTTAGAAAGCTGCTTACAGCTTGTTTTATAAGCAGCCTACATATGTTTGGTGCCACTCTCAATGGATTTTATTTATCTAAGTAATTTTCCAGATGCCTAGGTATGGGACACTAGGAAATAAATCATCCAGTCCCAGGACAGCAAGTCACACCATCGTGCGCGTCTTCTGAAGTTTGAATTTTCTGAATCCTGAAGTCAGAATTCACTCACTGAAGTAAACGTATATAAACATATTATCATAAATGTATATTATCCAGTACCAAATCAAACAAAAAAATTACAAGCCTTAAAATAGTCAATGTAAAATTCTATTTCTTTTACATGTTAATTGTTGAGTTAGCTCATTAAAATTTTACATCCATTTGAATGGAATTAGATTGCAGGAGCAGTCACAGTCTCTGTTCTCTAACATCTTACAATAAAATGGAGGGGCAGATTTTGATGAGGGTCCTGTACCAAATATTCTCACATCTAAATTGCTATGGATTGCAAGAGTTAACGCTATTTGATGTAACACTGTGAACTTTTATTTAAAAAAGTAAATGATGAGGCCGGGCACAGTGGCTCGTGCTTGTAAGCTTCAGCCTATGAAGCGGCCGGGGCTAGGGATAGAGGTTTGAGTCCCGCTTGGGGCCCGTAGCGAGACCTAGTTCCAAAAAAAATAGCTGGGGGTGGTGGCGTGTGCCTGTCATCCCAGCTACCTGGGAAGCTGAGCTAGGGATTGCTTGAGTCCGTGGTACCCCGAGCAATGAGAGCCTGCGGTTCCACAGGCAAAAATAGCGAGACCTAGTCTCAAAAAAAAAAAAGTAAATGATGCCCTTTGGTGAGTTATAAGACGCAGCACAGTTCAAGATACTGACATGCTGGAGGGCAATGACTTCAGCCATCAGCTGTGTGATACCAGCACCACCCAGTGATAGACAGGTCACAAGACTTGAATTGATGGCCTCCAGCGTTTGGCCAGCGTGACAGTGGCAAGGATGTTTGGGTTGTCACCACCTCACCCCACTGGGCATGACTTGGTCTCTGCCAGTCATTCGCCAAGAACAAGGCCTCATCTGGTGAACATGTGGGAACCTTCGAGGTGGTCTGCCAAGATGCTGAGGAATCCAAAAGCGTGGAAGCGCAGCTGAAGCTCTTGACCTGTGCCAGGGACTCCAGTCCTCCTCTCAGTGGGACCAGGATCTCACCTCCACCATTTGGACCAGCGCTGACCTGCGCAAACAGTGGTGACAGGACGTGAAGGGCATGGCCAATGGCATCTAGCACGCGGGCTCGGCTGGTTTCCAGCTTCAGGGAGGAGGGCTCTGCCCGCAGCTGGCAGCACACACTGGCCAGCTCGGCCTGCTGTGCTTCCCAGGGTAACAGCCTGAACAGGTGAAGAGCTGGCCAAGGAGTTCTCCATCGACACAGCCATCGTGTCTCTGCCCCAGGGCCCACCACCAGCTGGGCTGCCTTGTCCATGCCACTTACCAGGTCACCGAGTAACTTCCTGGAGAGGGAACAGAGGCCACCTCCTGTCCTCAGCCGAGAGAGTCACACTGAGGAGGGGGGATGATGATGGGCAGCTCGTTTCCTTCAGCCACTTTCCCTCAATGATGGGATGTGTTTTTCAGAAAAGAACGCGTCGTGAAGAGAGCGGAGGCACCTCTGACTGGTGGGTGGACCTTTGTGGCTCTAAACCAAACCCCCTCATGCTTGTATCTCCAGCTTCTCTGGATGAGTGGACGTGGACAAGGAAGCCCAGAGAAGTGCCAGGTACAGTGACATTCTCGAAGCTTACCTGCAGCACCTTCTGTGCTGGGGGTTCCTCCGCGGATCCCACGTGAGGAAGCTTCCGGGAGAGGCTTTGGGAAGACCTTCTGCTCACACCAACCATCAACCTCGTGTTTGTTCCTCCAGGGCTGAGCAACCTCATGAACAAGAGTCCTGTTTTATGAAAACCAGCGAATCTGCTGTTTCTGCAGGGGGAGAGGGGAGGGGGGAGAATAAAAGAGGTGCTTCCTGGTTTGTTTGTTTTGAGACTAGGTCTCACTATGTTGCCCCGAACCCATGAACTTCAAGCGATCCCCAGCCTTAGCCTCCCAGGTACCTGGGATTACAGGCATCTGCCACTGTGCCTGGCTACTTTTTTCCGAGACCAGGTCTCACTATGTTCCCCGGGTTAGTCTCAAACCCAACCTGCGGACTCCTGGGTCTCTTGCCTCCCAGTGCTCGGATTACAGGTGCACACCACCACACCCCGCTTCTGTCTTGCCTAATGAAAGGAAATCAGCTCATCATGTTAATACTCATGGGCTCCCCCCTGTCCACTGCTGTTCTTTCCCTGAGGCACGTAGATCAGCCGCTAGCCTGGATTTTCACCCTATCCTACTGCTTGTCTGACCCTCACCCTGTCTGTGGGGTTTGCTTGTTTGAAGAGAAGAGCAAAGCTCGCTGCTCAGCTCTTGCCTGCACCCTCCTCAGCAAACACGGTCGGAAGCGGGAGCTGCTCTTTATCTCAGCCCCCTCTCCAGTGGCTGCTTTGTCCCCTCTTCAGGTTTGGGGTGCTGCCTCTGCCCAGTCGCCCACACACCTCAGTTCATGGGGGCCACCACTCGCCCCTCATCCAGCGTCCAGCCGCGCAGGGGAGGACCTGGGAAGAGGATACCCTGGGCTCTGCTTTCAAGCTGTGTGTGCTCCCAGCTGGGTTCAGCTGGGACCCGTGGAGACACGGCCATGTGCCCTCACCATGCCGAGGTCTCGCAGCCTGCTTTCTCTCTTACGGGAGACCCCCCCCCCCCATACTCACATATGTATTTCTTCCACATCTGCAGAGTGGAAGAATTGACTCTTATTTAATTTTCGCAGGAACTAGTTTGGGAGCACGCTGTCTTCTAGGTTTTGCGCCCACACACAGCTGATTTTTCTTCGGGGATGCTTTCGAGGAAGAATTTTCATTTGCTCATCCCCCCCACCGCCCTCCCGGAGGCCGCATCTCGCCCCTCATCTGGCTGTATCCAGTTTTCACTGGCCTTGCAGAGCTCCTTCAATTGTCTCCACAATGAAAGTGACTGGTTTGCCTTTGGATTTACAAAATATGACAGGGATCCAGGCTGCCTGTTAAGGAGCTTGTCCCACTTTTTCACCTGGCTCCACCTAGTAGCCGGGTCAATGATGCCCGTGTAGGCTCTGATCTTGGTCAAATGGGGGCAGAAGCCGCTTAACAAACCACAGGTCCACTTTACCTGCGTGTAGCAGTTGCCACTCAAATGCAGTTCAACAACAGGGTTTATTAGCAAGGGAGATTAACCAGGAAAACAAAACATTTTCAAAGCCTCAAGTGGCCAATTCTCTTATCCCAGGCACCATTTTCAGTCCAAAAGTTCCCAAAGACACGTGTCCAAGATGGTGCCCCTTTGCCCCTCCAAAACTAAGGCAGTCTCTCTGCAAAGTCCAGTCCTTCTCCAGCATCTTCTCTCTGCTTCATCTCTCCCCAGTGTTCCAAGCTGCTCCACTTCTCCAAGACTCTTCAAACTTCTTCCACAATTGCTGATGCACAAGTCAGCTTTCCACATCCCTGTCCATCTCCAGGTACCAGCTCACTATGCCACCTTGCTGCGGTGCCACACTCTCCACACTGGCCACTGTTCCAGCAGTAACCATAGCTTCTTGCCACCTCCAGCTCACTCTTCAGGGGGTTTCTCTTGGCTAGGCCACGTGTGCCTGTTCTCTCAGTCAACCATTCTTGTCTCCTCCTCCCCCCCTTTTTTTTACTTGTTTCTTCCTTTTATCTCCACCCTCTCTTCCCGCTTCTCATTTTCTCTCATGGGTCTCTCAGACCTCGCCCACCAGGGCATTTTAGCACCTATACAGTTATTAACTACGTCACTACCCTGTATCAAACAGACAGATCGAGTCAATGTAACAAACATATAAGCCTGCCTGATGCATTGGGATCCCCCTAGAAATGTTAGTGATGTTTGACAGTTTCTTACACATGAGGCTTGGGTGAGTTGGTGCAGTTCCCTAGTAATTTCTACCTCTCTCTCTGCCTAAAGAGAAAGGAGCAATGACTTCCTGAGTAATAGACCATTTTAACAATCTCTGTACATCAGATGTTAGTGGAATTTTCATCTTTTCTCTGAATCCCCCAGCATCAGATCTCACATTTTTCATTATCATGCCAGAAAAGGAAAAAGCCCTCAAAATGAGTAAAGTTATCAGTCACTCACAGGAATATATTCCCCAAATTGTTTCCTCTCCATTCTTGACCATGTGGATCCAGGGTAGCTCAATGTAACCAGAGTTCAAATAAATTCCTGGTTGTTCTGTTTAAGGTTTTAATTGGAAGACCAGTGTCCACCCTGGCCTGGAAGATGCTTCCTCACAAGATTTCAGGCAAATGTCCCTCAAGGAAGCAAGAAGATGTCCCCAGAGTCATGGGACTCAAGTGTGAAATCCAGACTAGAGATTCAGTAGCAGTCCACTCACAGAACATTCTCCCTGTGCAGAACAGGTATTCCCTTCGTATGTGAAGTACACACCATTGTGAAATGGTTCCAAAGCATAGATTTTGATTTTATTTTCTGTGAACCAAGAGCACAAGACTAAATTGTTTTCACAAGCATGTAGCGTAGGGCTGTGCCTTGTAGGTCCAAGGGGAATCTGAAGTGTTTATGGATCGTGAACCTGGGATCACATTTAAAATCTAGTGTCAAAGGCGAGTACTTGTGAAACAGCTACAGCAGGGCCACCAGCAGGCTCAGCCTCAGAAGATGGTGCCCAGTAGAGGACAGGTCACTGCTGAGGGTTAGTACATGAGCCCCGTTTCCAGGCCTCAACAACCACACAGCCTGGGGGGCTACTGAACAGGATCCAGAAGGTTTCCTTCTTCATGGAAAGTTCTGTTGGACAGCTCTGAACAAGTAATTTTAGCCATGCCATAATATCCTAAAAGACTGTGTAGAACTATATATATATATATATATATATAGGTCAAACATGGACCAACAACTTGCAGTACGAGGAGTTGGAGTGACCAGAGAGGGGAATGGGGAAAGGGGGAAATAGGAAGGGGGAGAGGGGTACAATTTGGAAGGAAGGGCCACACCTAAGGGGAATGACAACCATATACACATGACCAATACTGTATGAAAAATACAAAATAAAAAAGTGGTAATAGGGCCGGGTGCAGTGGCATGCACCTGTAATCCCAGAGCTGGGAGGCCAAGACCAGGTGTTGCTTGAGTCTGTGGGTTCGAGACTACCCCGGGCAACAGAGTGAGACCTAGTCTCAAAAAAGTAGCCAGGCTTGATGGCGCATGCCTGTAATTCCAGCTACCTGAGAGGCTGAGGCTAGGGATCATTTGAGTCCATGGGTTTGGGACTACCCTGAGCAACATGTGAGACCTAGTCTCTTAAAAAAAAATGCAATAAAAATGTGTCTGATCTTAGTATCAAAATTAAACTTGGTGTTGTTGAGCTGACTGGGACTGCTGGCCTCTCCAGGCAGGTGTGGCAAGGGAACTGATATAGAAGTTTTGAGACTTTTTTCCAGGAGAAAATAAAGTTAAAGAGATAAGTAAAATGCCTCCTGGGGACCCTGTGTGTTGCCTTTCCCAGTCGGATCTCATCACCTGTCACAGACACTAAAATTACGGGTCTGCAGAGAGACGAACTAATGGCATCCTCATCACTAAACTGCGGGTTCTTCTCTCTCTCTCTCTCTCTCTCTCTCACACACACACACACACACACACACATCTTCCACATGTGTGTCTGGTGAGTGCTCTGTTTCCCCAGCCTTAGAAACGGTACCAAGAGGGTCCTAGCTGGTGGTAGAAGAATCTCATATTGGATTTTTCTCTAATGTGAGATCCTAGTCGAGCTACCCTCCACAGTTCAGTGGGTCTGTGTCATTTAATGGGAATTTTTCTTTGTATTATATTTATCCTTGAACTTGGTGACATAAAAATTAGTTGCTTTTATTTCCCACAGAAATACTCAGTTAATTTTAGGGTGCCATTCATTTCTTGGAATAAAATGACTTCCATTTATTACTGTTTCAGTTCTCAAGGTACATCTTATACTACCTCACTGTTTTGGGCTACAACAATTCATGTTCTTGGTCATCAAGGAAGGGATAACTCTAGATTGTCTCTAGCTCTTTATCAAACTTAGGTTTGCGTCTGTCATCCTCATAATCTAATTTGAAATATTACATAATAAGTCTCTGCAGTTTGGGTAGTAGAAGGTATTTACATGGAAATAATTAAAAATGCTCTAGAAGGAAATGGGTTTGTGTCCCAAACAGTGGCTTATAGAGTTTAACCTCACATTCCTCCAACATATTTTCTCATCAAGACATACCTTGTCTCCGTGTTCATTTCAAATATTTAAATTAATGTTGTCAGTTCTTAAACGTGTGTCCTAGCAACTCGAGTATTTCAAATTAGAGGCCATGACTCTGAAGCTGAGTTTGCTTGAACAAAAGAAGAAAGAAAGTGATGACAATGGTGATTTCCCCTTCCTCTTCCTTCAGACCCAAGGGTGTTGTAGCACAGTTCTGGCAAGTGTTCAACTAGCTGTGCCCATTGATATTTTCTCCTAATAGGATTCACTTGAAAAATATCACTTCCTGCTGGGTGTGGTGGCGTGCACTTGTAATCCAAGTGCTGGGAGGCAAGAGGCCAGGGATCACTTGAGTTCGCAGGTTCGAGACAACCCCAGGCAACATGGTGAGATCTGGTCTTGAAAAAGTAGCCGGGTGTGTGGTGGCGGGTGCCTGTAAACCCAGCTACCTGGGAGGCTGAGGCTAGGGATCCCTTGAATCTGTGGGTTTGGGACTCTCCCGGGTAACATAGCGAGACCTAGTCTCAAAAAAAAAAAGAAAAGAAAAAAATCACTTCCTCTTTCGTGGACAATGTTATCTTCCCACACCCACTTATCAAGGAGAAGCTCTCCCACTAGATGAACCCCGTCTGGCAGCGACCTCTGTGCTTGCGTTAGGCATTTCTCCTGCCGCCGTATTTCTAGGTGTTTATTGCACAGACGGATGTGAGCTAATCCTGCCACTGAAACGCTAGAATGATGTTCAGAGGAGCTAGCAAGAAAGCCAGACTTGGTTCTCGCTTCATCACCGGGTTTCTTGAGGAAATAGGTCATCGAAGGTCTCCTCTAGAGCTGTGGGGCTCCCCATAGGCCAGTGTAGTGTTTGTAATGAGGGGCCTCTGGCTGCCTTGTCTTTTCTCTAGAATCACACTCGCTCTTCTGATTTTTCTCAAGAGGGATTATCAAATAGGGGGGCTAGGACTGTCCTAGCATGAGGGTGCACCCTGAACTGTGCTTTACAATTCTTTCAGTTGGCAAAAACAACGGCTAGTTCTCACTGGTGTTTTTCTGAAACACTGCTATTCATTTTCCCGAATACTCTTCGAGGTTTTCTTTACTCTCCAGACATTTCTCAACATGTCTGACTTCGCCCTGAACTTAACTAGCAAAGATTTGGCTTCCCTGGCTGTGCCTGCTGTTTTTCTTCAACTGTTCTGCTGGTTCTCCAGCTAGAACTGCCCTAAGCAGACACGTGGGATCCACATGCCCACACCCTGTCCATAGTAAGTCTCACCTATTTGCCTTTCGTTATTGTTTTTTGCAATATTTTAATTTATACAAGGAGTTGATAGCGATGAAAATGATAGTGTAGTTGAGCTATATGATGATGACAGAGCAAAGGATGCAGTGTGATGCTCAAGTTCAATACAATGTCATATGAGGCCATTATTTCTTCTCCCAGCTATGACATCCTTAATATGCTACGTTAATTCTCTCAGGCCAAAGTTAGTGGTGATAAATAATAAATCAATAAATAACACTTTCCTGGTGCCTCACACAGGTCAGGCGTTTTCAGAATGCTTTTCGTACATCTACTTAGGCCTTCTTCCAACAGCACTATGATGAAAGTACTACGTTATTCCCTCTAACTCATGATGTTACCTAAGTCAAAAGTGGTTAAATGAGCTGACAGTACTCAGCGAGATGTAAGGGGCAGACTCTGGGGTTAAAGGCAGGTAATAAAGAAACAGAATACAAACTACAAGACCCCTCGTGGCTCTGCCTTTCTGCAAATAAGCCATGAGAATTGCCCTGTTGGGACTCTTGACCTGGAAGATTCTTATTTCTACTTGTGTAAAACTTCCATCAAGACACTTTAGTGAGCAAATTGTTAGGCAAGTCGCAGTGCTCCAGATACTGTGGATCCAGAGATAATTCAGACATGTCTCTGTGCTTGAGGAATTGGCCGGGGAGTTAGAAAAGTAAACAATCCCCCCTCCATTAAATCGGATAACATGTCCCTGAGGAAACAACAGGCTCACAGAGATGGTGGTGACCTGAGCACTACCACAGGAGAGGGGGAAATGGTTTCTGTGGAGGAATGAATCAAACTAAACTAAAACTTCAATGTGGAATAAGAGCCAGTCTTACTTACATGGGGTGATGTTGGCTGAAAGGATGGTTCTAGACTGAAGGTGTGATATGATGATTGAGGCCTGTGAATGAGAATCTGTTGTCAAAATCTCTTGTTTTTCTTTTCAGAAATACTTGCTTTAACAACTCCATGGAGATGCTCAAACATCCCACTTATAGTGCCATTAAAAATGCCATTAAAGCCAGGCGTGGTGGTGTGCTCATGTCCAAGTGCTGGGAGGCAAGAGGCTTGGGATTGCTTGAGTTCATGGGTTCGAGACTACCCCGGGCAACATAAGGAGACCTGGTCTCGAAAAACCAGCTGGGTGCAGTGGCGGGCAGCTGTAATCCCAGCTACCTGGGAGGCTGAGGCTGGAGATCATTTGAGTCGGCAGGATTGGGACTACCTTGGGCGACATAGCAAGACCTGGTCTCGAAAAAGCAGCCAGGCACAGTGGCAAGCGCCTGTAATCCCAGATACCTGGGAGGCTGAGTCTGGAGATCACTTCAGTCTGCAGTACCCCGGGTAGCTTGAGTCTGCAGTACCCTGGGCAACATAGCAAGACCTAGTCTCAAAAAAAAAAAAAAGAAAAAAAGAAAAAAAAAGTGCCATTAAAAATGCCTTAGCATAAAAATGCCTTAGCAAACACTTTTCTCTTTTCCCTCCACGTCAGTTTTCCTCAGGGACCCAAGCTCAAGCTCACTGACCTGATCACTGCCCACTTGGTCATCAGACACATCATGATGCTTCCGAGCACGGGCTCTTGGTGTCCACAAGCACTGGGGGGACACAGGATATTCAGTAAGACCTCTGTAAGGTGCTGAGGGGCCTCTCGAGTCTGTTCCAGGCCACCACCATCAGCCTCAGCAGCTCCTGGTTGGCTAAATTCAAAGCGAGCTCTCCCAATGCCACCCTCTGTTTATTTGTTTCCTTGGGTCCAGCCCACATCCATCTGCAGCAACTGGCCCTGCATGTAGTGGCCACGCCCAGTGAAAGCAGGGCTGGGCTTCTGTTCCTCACCAAGGGCTGCTCCTTTTGGTCCATGTGCCATACTCACAGGGCTCTGTTTTTCACACGGATGCCAGAGACATCCTCTTAATAGGACTGGCTGTTCTGGCCAGTGGGTACATGGTAATCCTCCTGGACAGACAGAAGCAGCAGCTCCATCATCTTTACGGCAAGAGCCTGTCTCCAAGAAGCCCCTGGAAAGCAGGGTCCCTAAGACAATTCTGGTGAGCTGTTTCGCGATCATGTACTTTGTGGACTTCTCCATGTCATTTTCCATGGTCGTGATATGGATCAGAGACTGGATGCAGATGTGTGCCCAGATGCATGTGGTCACAGGCTCAGGGAGAAGGAGGCCTTTGGTGCTCATCAGTGCTGAGAAACAAATGATTAAAAGCTTGCAAACCACCGGTGTGGTGGTGTGCACCTGTAGTCCAAGCGCTGGGAGGCAAGAGGCCAGGGATCACTTGAGTTGCCGGGTTCGAGACTCCCCTGGGCAACATAGCAAGACCTGGTCTCGAAAAAGCAGCTGGGCACAGTGGCGCATGCCTGTAATCCCAGCTATCTGGGAGGTTGAGGCTGGGGAGTGCTTGAGTCCATGGGATTGGGATTGTCCTGGGCAACACAGTGAGACCTAGTCTAAAAAAAAAAGAAAAAGAAAAAAGCTTGCAAACCATCTGGGATCAGCATTTAACAAACAGCAGAAGTTTCTCATTAGAATAGTTTAATCACAGAAATTTTTTCTCTAAGATTTTATTAGTGTGGGATTATCAACTTTGACATAAAAAGCAATCTTGATATATGTATATATATGCACACATACATACCAATATATATGGCTCTCAGTACACTATAAATGATTTTCCCCATATCTACATGAGTTACACTCATCTGTATATTTGTGAATTTCTTGGATTTCTACTTCTTTTTGCATTCCAGACCTTTATTCTAGAATTACTTTCCTTCTTCTGTACTACATCCCTACATTCCACGAAAATTATTTTAGTGAAGTTATAAGAAGTATATTGTCCCTTTTTTGTCTGAAAAATATCTTCATGTTGTACTCTTTCTTGCAGGACATTTGAGCAATAGAGAAAATTCATTGTAGACTGCTATGTTTTTCAGCACTTTGGGGAAATTGTTCTTGTCTCTCAGCTTACATTGTTGATTTTAAGGATTATGTTGTTATTACTTTTGGGAAAAATTTCCTCTGCACCAGGCTTACTTTAATTTCTTGTATTAGTATTAAATATTTTGTATTTTCATTTAAATATACCTATGTATGGATATTCTTTCCACATTCAAGTGGAATGTATCTTTTGTATGCTTCAGTCTATGTAATTATCTTTCTGGTAAGTTCTGTGTCTTTATGTCTTCAAATTTTTTTTGTTTGTTTGGTTGGTTTTTTTTTGAGACTAGGTCTTGCTATTTTTGCCCATGGAACCGCAGGCTCTCGTTGCCCGTGGTACCAGACTCAAGGAATCCCCAGCCTCAGCTTCCCAGGTAGCTGGGATTACAGGCGCACGCCACCATGCCCAGCTATTTTTTTTTTTTTTTTTTTTGGAACTAGGTCTCGCTACAGGCCCCAGGCGGAACTCGAACCATGATCCCTAGCCCCTGCCCCTTCATAGGCTGAAGCTTACAGGCATGAGCCACCGTGCCCAGCTTAATGTCTTCAAATTCTTGTTCTTCTTTCTCCCACTTCTTTCTCCCACTCTGAAATTGCAACTCAGCATTTGTTGAACATTACTGTTTTATCTTTTTATCTCTTGAACATCTTCATACCTTCCACTGATATGTTCCTAAATTGCATCTTGAATAAGTCCTTCAGGCCAGTATTCTAGTTCATTATCTCTCTTCATCTGTATTTAAACTACAATTTCATTCATCCATTGATAATATATTGCATTTGCTTGTTTGTGCCTGAGAGTTTCATTTGTTTCATAAATCTGATATTTTATAATTACATATTTTGTTCATATTTTACTCGTTTTCCTATGTCTTTAAATATTTAAAAATATTTCTCTTTACCTGATAACCGCTACCTAATATCCACAGAGATATAATTCCACTTTAACTTTTGATGGCTAGTCTTACTGTTATTTTCTAATTTTACATTATGGGATTTAAATACATAGAGATTTAAACACATAGAGAAATGCATTGATATATTCAACCCAAGAGAATTTGCATTTTCTTCCTCTTAGTTTATGCCACAAAGTTAGAGAATTCTCAAATAATCTGTTTTTGATTTTTCTGAATTCTACTAGTTGGATAAACTTGAATTTCAAACCAACATGTAAGCAAAATTTTGTTGCCCAGAATAAGAGTTGCAGCGTGATTTTAAAGTTACCTTTCCTGGCCAGCTTTTCCTCGCTCACATTGTTGCCAAGACACAAGTCCTCAGACCACCACTTTTGCTTTTTATCTCTGGTCTGTCGCTACTCTGTGTGTGTGTGTGACTTCTACCTTGTGGGGACCTGTGTGTGCTCTCATTTCTGGCTTGCTTTGATAAGCTGCTGAACGTTTGCCTAATTTGTTACAGAGAAAAAAGGCAGGATGGCCTTAACTGTCTAAAAAGTAATCTTTGTGGAATACTTTGACCAAACTTGAACAGTCTCAGACAAAACTTGCATTAGCTGATCTGGTAAAGATATGCTTGTAACTATGTGACCCTGGATCAAAGCTTGTTACTGATTATAAAAGTGTGATGTGGAATAAACTTGGGGTCACAGTCCAGAGAGGCTGTGGGCCACTTCTGTCGGAGTTTCGACTCAAGTGTCAATCCATACCCTCCCCCTCGGGACCTTTCGAACACAGCACAGCTGGCTCATGACACTACCTGAGGACAGTCTCTCTTCCTTTCCAGAAA
The DNA here is from genome assembly GCA_004024945.1 of Uropsilus gracilis. NCBI lineage: Eukaryota > Metazoa > Chordata > Mammalia > Eulipotyphla > Talpidae > Uropsilus > Uropsilus gracilis. The sequence continues at coordinate 10,371 of PVHY01019950.1, read as the reverse complement.
ATATTCAGGAATTGGCTTTGGCTAGTTCTCCCAACCATTTTTAACCCTTCGCTTTCCTCTGGTAGGTTCATTTTAGACCTTTTAAAATAGCCCATTTGTTTTCAATATCTAATCGTTGTTCTTTGAGATAAAATCTGCACATGACTGTGCTGTATTTCAGTAAGGTACTTCACATTTATTTAATTTATATTTTTAAATTTATTCTCTTTAATTGTGATCCATTTAAACTTTTTAAAAAACTTACCTATTGTAAAGGATACTAGACATGACATCAATGGACAGCCAGATGAAGAGGTGCCAAGGGCGAGTTCTAGAAAGGTCCCCAGTGAGTCAAGGTGTTTCCCCACCCTGGTACATGAATGAGTTTAACAATCCAGAAGCTCCCTGAACCCCATCTTTTAGGGGGGTTATGAAGGTTCCATTGTATAGGCATAGTTGAGTAAATGATGGGCTGTTGCTGATGTGAGTAGTTTAAACTTGATCTAAGGTTTAAGAATTTTTATCATTTAAATGTTCTTTTTATATTTCTAAGTTTTCCAGTTTTTTCTCATATCTACTTGTATTTATTTCTGCTTGTTTCATTCGTGGGATAAAATACCTGTTTTGAAAAATAGCTTGATTGAGGTTTAATTGGTACATTATTTATTGCACATTTGAATTATGGAATTGGATGAGTTTTGACATGAAGCCATCACAATTCATTCACCACTGGGGTCTCTTGTATGTGTTGTTTATCAAAAGAAACTATCCCTTTGCTCAAATATCACATTCCATAGTTGAGGAAAACAGATCAGTGGCAAACTTCCAGGGACGTCAATCCCAAGTAATTCCTTACATTCCAAAATCTCACTGTCCTCTGAAAGATAACAGCTTTCCTCATCTCATAATTTAAAAAAGGTCTTTCCTGGAATCATAACTTAGGCAGGAGACTACACATGCCTCTTTTTAACCCCCAGGATGCAAGGACTGCCCTGGGCCACAGGACCTCACCTCGTCCAAGAACAGGCAGCTGGGACAGTCACTCTCCCTCAACACCAACGCCCTCCTAGAGGAGAGGAAATATGAGTGACCCTTGTCCCTGCTGTCACTCTGTCACCTCCCTATTGCTCTATCACCTCTTTCTCTGCTGCTGCAGACTGTGCCATGTCTGAATGGACTATATCTGCCTGCTAGTGGAATTTCTACCTTCTACAATTTTCAGCTCTTTCCAATAAATGAACTATGAAACACCACGTTTTTGCATGGACAGAGGCTTTTATTCTCTTGGAAAAACAGGTAAATGTGAAATATCTGTGTCAAATGGTGAGTATATTATTAACTTCCAAAAAATCCTCTTTTCTACATGGCTCTACCAGTTTGCGCTTAATTCCTTTCTCCCCACGATTGCGTTTTTTTTTTTAAATATATTTTTTATTTTTGGATTTTGTACAAAACATGATTGCATAATTGTTGATCCCCATGGGGTTATCCCACCCCACCACGCTCCCTCTGGTCTCTTTGCCTCCTTTCTTTTTGTTGTTTGTCATGTTTAGCCCTTTAGTTTTATGGGTTTTTTTTCCCTAATACCTTCATTGGCCATTCTGAGCACCATTGGCTTCTGGCCATGCTTCTTGTTTCTTGGTGGCTGTTCTTTCTGTTGTTTTCTGCCTCGTTTTGCTGCTTCCTTCCGTTATGCTTCAGGTCTTTGGCTCTGGGGACCTGACTCCCAGTCTTATGTTTTGGTAGAGCTGCTCCTCCATGGATTGCGTTTTTAAAACTAACTTGAAATTCACAACACGCTTGTGATTCATGCTCAAGTGTACAATTCAGTGGTTAATGTGTTCTACATCCAGTTCTGACAGGGAGGGGGGAGGCGTTCGCACACGCCCTGCACCTGGTCACCAGCTGGACGTCCAACAATTTAGTTCAGCTGTTTGCTGGGCAGAGTCAGAGACCACAAGTTAAGGGCCCCATTCCACCAGGTTTCCCTGCCTGCTCCATCAGATGCCAGCGACAAGTCCAGGTTGCTGACACACCAGCTCTAGTTTCAAGGACTCTCCTCAGGAGTGATTAATATCCTAGAGCCAGTGTTGGAACTCCGAGGAACGTCTGGCAGGCTACATCACTACATCACCATTTTCGTAAAGAGAGTAACTCGGAAACAGCCATGGAAGACGGGCAGAGGGCAGGGAGCGGGGCAAGTGTGCAGAACTTCCCCAGGTATGCCAGCCTGCCTGAATCTCCAGGTGTTTGCCAACATGGACGCTGATGAGCCCCACCCTTTCAGGTTTTGTGCAGGCTCCCTCACATAGACATGGTTGATTAGATCATTGGCCAGTGATGCCAATCTCCAGCCTGTCGATCCTCCCAAGAGACCTAGGGTGACTCAAAGTTCCAACCTTCTAACCAGACTGCTGGTTCCCATGGCAACCAGCTCCCAGCGCTCACACAGCCAGACACCTTGGTGGTTCTCAGCACTCAAAAAAAGCCAGGGGTGTTGGGAGGCCTGTGCCAGGAACAGGAAAGACCCTCTGTATTCGCAATAGACCGTCATGTCACAGTGATACTTTATCATACAGAATTAATTTTAATTCAGTATTTCTCTCTTCAGACCCAATAAGTTGTCAGCTGTGTACAATAGTGGTGAGAGCCCATATATCCACCCGGCTTTGCCCTCAGTACAGGACTCAACACATTACCAGAGCCAACACTTTGTTAATAATAAACTTTGCGTGCAGTGATTTTGCAGAACCGTAGGCTGGCCTTAGTGTTGTGAGCATGCTTCAGGGCGCTTAACGCATTTCCACCTTTCTGTGGGCTGTGACCCCATTGCTGCTAGCCTGGAGACAAGCCTGGCTGTCACTCCATCACAGCCTTATGAGCCACTAAGTCGGAGGGGTCAGGTAAGCTGGGCCCAGACTCATGAGCAATAGAAGTTAGAATGTTTGTTGTTTCACAGTGCTAAGTTGTAAGCAATTTTCACTGTAGCTATGGATGACTAACGGAACAATACAAATGAGGCATTGCTTTGTCACAGAGTAAATAATTGTCTAGCAGTTACCTCAGGCAAGTTACATAACCTGCAAGAGCTCGGCTCCCTTTCTTCACATGGGGAGAGCCTTCCCCACCTCACAGGGTAGCAGTGATGTCTGCAGGAAGGCATCTGCTCACGAAGATTTGGCTGGTTTTGAACTAATGATAGGGTGTGCCCCCCCCATTGTTTCCTGTTTAAGATTGCAGATTTTAAGGACAGGTAATGTTAAAATGGGAGAATGACTTTAGTTGGAATTTCCCTTCAGGGGGATGCAGGGGGAGGAAAGAAGTGTAACAGATTTCCTGGAAGGCGGGAAATCAGGGTATATAAAGGGTGTGCAAACAAAGAGGAGGATTTAATTTGATTGAGGATTTGATTTAATTCGATTGGGATTTCAACATGGAGAGAGGATAGAGAGGAGAGATGGGAATCGGCCATCTTGTAAAGATGTGAGCCATGTGAGCCTGGCCATGTGGCCACCGAGGGCCTGCAACCCTCGGCTGGCCCAGACTGGCAGCATGTGTGCTGAGTGCAGTTAAGGAGTTTGCAAATTTAAACTCCGTGTTGGAGTTTGTTTTGCTGAGTTTAACTTGTGTCTGCGAGAGGCTTTGCAAAAGTTAGGCTTGAGAAGAAAGTGAACTTTGCTGGTTTGGCACCATGGAGTTCCTGCTACCTGACGGTGACAAGGAGAAGACAGCGTGGAAGACAACGAGGAGCATTTAAAGGAACAAGTCTTTAAGCGTTTGGAGATGGATTTTGACTGGACATTGGTGAGACGATTAGGACTGAGAGACTGAGGATATTTGGGGCAATCTCGGAAAGGACTTTGGACAATACTGAGAAAGGGTTTGGACAATGTTAAAGTATTCTGAGTCTTACATGTTTCTTTTGTAGTTAATAGGATAATTAGATATCACTTTGTTAGAAATAAATTAGTCTGCACTGCACTGATAGTCTTGGTTTGATATTTTGGTTAAAAAAAGGCTGAGGATGGTGGTAAAAACCCACAAATGGAAAGTTTAACCTGTGTTTTAAAGTTTTTTTTTCTGCAGTTTTTAAAGCTGAGAGCAGTTGGCTGGCTTTTGCATATTAATGGTAAAGGTGATTAGTAAAAATGCTAATGAAGAGTGTGTAGCCTGCTTTGTAGAGCGAAGCAGGCAGATAGCTGTATCCAGTTAAAGTTAAAGGTAATTGCAAAGGAACTGCTTGTAGCCTGCTTTAAAAAAAGAAGCAAGCAGATAGGGGTAAACAGTTAAATAAAAACAGAAAGTCTCTTTTCACCCACTTTCACTAACATAGAAATTTTTTTTGTTGTTACTTTAAAAAAATTTTCATATCCAGTGATCTACTTCCAACGTCTATTTCTTTATGTTCTAGTTATTTTTTTAATACAGAAAAAAATTTTAAACTCATATAAAATTCTAAAGCTGGCTCACTAGTATCTTGAAAGGGAGATTTCCACTGAACTTTTCATAATTATATTTTCTTAAATCAAAAGCATTTTTAACTATTAAAAAAAACACATTAAAAATCAGGTAAAAATCAGGTTTTCCTGTTTATTGAATACTTAATTCAAACACTGCCTCACACAGCTGCTACTGTGGTAACAAACAGGCCCCGCCTCTCAAGAACACTGCGTCTGAGCAGATGAGCCAGAGCCAGTGTGAACACAGGGTTTGGAAATAACAAGAACAGCAAAAAACCAAACCAAACCAAACAACAGAAAAGCACATCCATCTCTTCTTCACTGAGAATGGGATTGCGGGTCAGAGGGTCCAAAACTCCACTTTTCGGATACAGGAAACCTGGAGCCAAAGTGCCTCCGAAATAAAATGCGGCAAATACCGCCTCGAATACGCCTGGTCAGGATGGATTCTGAAGCAGCAGAGCTGGCCCTCGGCCCCTTCTACCAGGAACAGCCACAGGCCAGCGTTTCCGAAGGAAGATGTTTCCCTTCTGTTTTATTTCCCAATGGGACATAAACTCTAATACAAGTGACAAAAAAGAATCAGAAGAAGTCAGCCCACGAACAAGACACCCTCCCAGAGAATGATTTCTGCCTGCTGAGATTAGTCAGCACCTTATTTCAAAGGGACAAAATCCAGGGCGATCTGAGAAAAGAATTTCAGAGTGGCGGCTACATCCGCTGAGCGTGCGAGACAGACACAGAGTGTTGTGTGTTTCAGTGTGTTGTCAAGGGGCCAAGGCCCCTGAGGGTCAAAATAAGTTACTCTGTACAATACAGGCCACAGAACGGCAGCAGAGAGACACGTCCTTGGGAGAGTGACGGACAGGCGTTCTGCAAATGGCTCCCGCCACCCTGACGTGGGAGGACTGGAGTCACGTGGCTCTCATTAGCTTGATCTCTTCTCTTGGTTGGCTGCGGGAGCGTCACTGGAAGCTGCCTCCCCTAAATGTTCCGCTGGCTTCTTCTCCTCCTCCTCTTCCTCGTCGTCTTGGGGATAGAGATCAGGGTATCTCTGCATGCATTCCTGCATGGCCCGGAACTGGTCTACACAGTCTGAGCCCTTGACCTCCTCCCTGCTGTAGTGGAAGCAGGAGAAGGCCGACTTGAACTGTTCCCCACAGGGGCCGCTGGCCATTCCCCCGAGGCACGGGCAGTTCCAGTTAATGTCTCCATTTGGCAGGATCAGCCCTGGAACAGGAAGATGGACAGTGAAAGTGTGCGATGTTCCCCAAGTTTCAGAAAAGCAAAACCATCTCCATTTTGTGGGTCCAGAGTCCCACAGGCCTCTTAGCACAATCTGCTGCTGGACAGCACCGGTTTGTGGGTCGCACTCTGGATTTGCATGGGGGGAGGGGGAGGAGTGGGGATGCCTGGCACACATCCCACACCACTGGCATCTTTCTGGGTGCAACACTGAGCTGTGGTCTAACTGCCTCCCTGGGCTGGGGCTGTGCGCCAAACACTAAACGCTGGAAGCCACTCACTCCAGGAAGAGGGCATCAGCTGGATGGCCAGAGCAGCTTTCTGAACGGCGGAACACTGCAGGGGCCAAGGCGTCGCTCTCCTTCCAGTCTCTGCCCCTTTCCCACACAAACGGTCAGCACCAGTCAGCACCGCCCACCACCACGCGTCCTGTCCCTCAAGGCCCTCTCGCTCGGCGGCTGCCCTCAGCGACTCAGGACAGCACCGGGGCTGGCAGACGGCAGGAGGCCAGGTCCTGCTGCACTAACTGGGAAGACACCCCAGATCCGCTGTGCAAGAAAAGGCCCGTGGCAGCCCTGTGAAATGAGGACCCCCGGGGAGAGCAGCGTGCCTGTCAAACTGCTCAGCCGACGCTCACGCTGGTGGGGAGTGGCCGGTGCGGATGGATTTCCATCGGCAACAGCAGACGGGCCCGGTACCTCCTGCACCTCACACCTTTGCCTGTCTTAGAAACTTGCTCACGTGCCAACACCATTTCCTGGTTTCTTAAGTTCTTTCATGATGACGGCTTCGCTCTCAGCTTTGCGCTGAACACAGAGCCCAAGATTTGGTCCATGCGGAGGCTTCTCACACGAGTCGTCCACAGAGACAGGGAAGGCTTTAAGGAAGACCTACGAAGCCCGGTGCAGCACCCATGACCTTTCACCCCAGAGACGTGCCCAGGCTGACGCCCAGCGGGGGCTGAGTCCTGCGTCTAGGCTGACCCCCACCTTCCACTTTGAGCTCAGGAAACTTCACGGATCAACAAATCTGCCGGTGCATTTCCTCACCGGTAAGACAGGCTGGCGGGGGGGCTGGCAGCGGGGGAGGCAGCGGGGGAGGCGGCCTGGAGGCCTCTCAGGAGGCAGCCTGGCACCAGTACCCGCAGAGCGCGCTTCGGGTATTAAGCTACACGTAACAACTCACCAGCTGCTTCCGGTAACTTCCCGCAGCCAGTGCCGCACCCTCCTTTCGTGAGATTTCGGGGGTTCGAAAGGGGAACGGTAACCAGGGCCCACGGGCTCCCAGAGCCCAAGCTCTTGCCCGCATATCGCACCAGCTCTCCCGACAGTGCAGGTCAGCTCAATGGCGCGAACAGGCAAGTGCTGCCCCCTGGCGGCCCAAAGGTCTAAGAAACCTGCACAAGTGAGTCTTCCCAAGAAACACTAGGTTGTGACGTTTAACAACAGCACGCCAAGCCCACAGGAGCTCGTTTCGTCATGTCTCGGGGAAAGTGAGCAAGAACCAAGCCGCTCCATCAGGAACACTCATGGTGCCAACCTGCATTTCGGGGACACGTGAAAACCCCACACACGGAGCTCTGGCTCCGTAAAGTGAGCCCAGCTGCAGCTGCTTCCAAATATGCAAAGGCCTGGCATTCTAGCTGCCTTGGCCAGGGCCTACCTTCGCCCAAGCGCTCAGCCTTCCCACGGGACCAGGTGCTCTTAAGGCCCGCCTATCTTTTTGATTCTATGAAGACTAATTCTACCATGTCCGTACTCTCAGCTCGTCCAAGCAGATGCACGACAGAGTCAGCACTCCACCTCCCTGCCTGCTCCGCAGGCAGCCGACATAGATGACAGCCCGTGTGCACGGAGAGTTCAGATCCCTGATCCTGAGTGACCTGTCCGTGCAAGGTGCTTGCTGAGCACCACAAGGAGAGAGCAGCAACTGCACCACCTCACGGAACAAGGCCCCCAATGACATGCCTGCCTGCCACACAGTCTCCGGCTGTGGCTGCACTCAGCCTGTCACCTGCTGTGCAGGAGATCCCCGCCACCCTGAGCTACCCGTAACTGCTGGGCTCCAGCGACACCCTCTCCCAAAATCTAGTCCTTGGGAAGCATCCAGCTAGCTCAGGTCAGTCCCAAAGCCCAGGAGGGAAGAGGCAGAAGACCCCAGCAGGAGAAACTCGAGTTCTGGAGAAGCGGAGGTGGCATCAGGACGAGGCCGGCAAAGAATTCAGCTGCCCCTAGCCCCCGAGACAAGCTTGCTGTCCTGAGCTGGTCTGTGCCTGCGGGGAACGTGTGAAAATCCGGTCCTGCCGAGGACGAAACAGGAAAGGCATTCTGAGCGCCGAGCCTTGCCCCACAGCACTCACCATGCTCCTCATACGGGTCATTAGGGTCGTCGGCCACCAGCTCCGCGTTGCTTGGCGTTTCGTGGTCTTCTTTGGTCACAAATATAATTCGGTCTTTGCCTAGTGTTTGGAGAACAGAGGAAGAAATGTTCTGTTCACGAGCAGCGGATCACCCCTAAACCCAGAGTAGCCACTTTTGAAGCCTGTCCCCTGCGGAACCTCAAAGGAGGTGACCCTCCAACTGCCCTCTCTGGTCTGCAAGCCACGCCTAGTCAGTGCCTGCAGCCCGAACTCTACAGATCAACTCTACCACGGCAGCGTGCAAAGGAAGGAGCACACCCCCCCCCCCCGCATGCACCTCCAAGTGAGAGGTGAGAAAACGCCCCAAGCCAAGGGATGCAGAGAAAGGAGCAGGCCTTCCTCAGATCGCCATGATGCTCTGACTGCCCTCACTACTTCCCATCAACCTGCGAACGCCTCACCCACTCGCCGCATGGCTGTGCACGGCTCTGCGGGTGGGCAGCATCAGCCCGCCGCTGGGATCCAATGACGCCCTCTCCCCAAACGTAATTGTTGGGAAAAGCCCGACTTGACTCCACAAGCAGCTCACAGAGTGATGGAGGAGGGGCGGGGGGGGGGGAGCATCAAGTAAAGGAAGACTTGGTTCAAGCCCCTTACAGGCGTGCCCACGGGGCTCAGAAGGCACAGGAAGACGGGGAACTTGGACAAGGCAAGACGTGCACAGGATGTGGGTGCCCAGCCTGCAGGAGCCGGCTCAGCTGATGCAGTCACTTGGGTCTGGCCAAGACACCCTCTGGGGACAAACCTTGTCACCCCCCTCTGGAAGGCTGAGGACACACATGGTCTGACAGGGCTTTGGCCAAGACTTCCTCCAGACCCCTTGGCCCCTGACCACAGCCAGACGGGAACATGATGTGGGAGAGCGGGGCACAGCTCCCCTCCGCCCCTGGGCCAGGAGGCTGCCTCCTAGCCCTGGGCATGACCGCAGGGAGGAGGGACGCTACGCGGACGTGCCGCTGTGATTAACTTCTGCGACAACTGCAGCTTGTTTTTAGACCCACCAGCCACCCTGGACCTAACAGCCTGGGCGGGAGAGTCAGGACTCGGGTCCTGCGAGCAGCAGCAGCCTGAAGCCAGCCCTCGTGCGAGCAGCACCGAGGTCCCGAGGCACCCAGGAAGCAGACTGGTGGGCACCAAACACATGTTCTGTCAGGAGTGTCTCCCCACGGAGGCTGGGTGAGCACAGGAAAAGGAATCGGCTTCGGCTGAATCAGGAGGGCTGCACTCCGTGGCTCCTTTCGGCTACCCTTCCAGTGACCCTCTGAAGCTGCATCACCCTCCGGCCCGTAGACAGCCAACACGAAGGCCCGGAGTGGTCACCCACGGTCAACAAGCTGAAAATGGTGAGGCAGGCACTCCACCCATCCCCTCCTTCCAGAGCTCTCTCCCCCAGCCCACAGCCGTCAGCACTCCACCTCCCTAAAGCCTGCAGCCCTCAGCTAACCACGCAGCAGGACGCCGCTCCATGCTCCCATAAGGGGTGGGGTGGGGAGCACTTTGATGATTCCACACGTTTTCAAAACCACGCAAAAGCATCTGCAGAACTGCTGCGCTCAGGGCAAGATGAACAAACGTCTCAGCTCAGCGCTGACGGGCCTGACACCAAGACTCAGCTCAGTCCAGCCTGGCGGTGAGCCAAGCCTCAGGCACAGAAGGCCAAGGGCGCGGACCAGGTAGGCTTCACCATCAAACGGGACTCAAGCCTTTCGGCACATCGGTACTGCTCATGGGTGTCACAGGTGACAGCCAGGTTTGGGGCTCTCAGGCCAGGTGCAACCCCGCTGAGAATGCTCAGGCTCCGCCCACAGGTCAGAGTCCTCTCACGCACTTTCCTGCACAAGGCCGTAGTAAGTTCCACCTCGGATCACGAGCCTGCAGGACATAATCGCATTTTTTTTTTTTTTGAGACTAGGTCTCACTATGTTGTCGGGGGTAGTCCCAAACCCACGGACTCAAGTGGTCCCTAGACTCAGCCTTCCAAGTAGCTGGGATTATAGGTGCGTGCCACCATGCCCAGCTATTTTTTAGAGACTAGGTCTCGCTATGTTGCCTGGGGTAGTCTCAAACCCACAGACTCAAGCAATCCCTGGCCTCAGCCTCCCAGTGCTGAGATTACAGCACGCGCCACCGCGCCCGGCTCATAATCACTTCTTTACCCACTTGCAGCCTCTGCAAAGGTTCTCGAGCTGCCAGCTCCTTCTAGCCTCACCAACACCAATGCCATTTATCAGAGACAGAGGAAATGGAGACCCAGAGGGAGGAAGAAAC
>PVHY01019949.1:0-26466 GCA_004024945.1 Uropsilus gracilis | reverse complement strand
TTACACCAGTAAGAATGGCCCACATTCAAAGAACAAGTAACAACAAGTGCTGGCGAGGATGTGGAGAGAAAGGAACACTCTTACATTGCTGGTGGGAGTGTAAACTGGTCCAACCTCTATGGAAAGGTGTGTGGAGGACCCTCAAATTAATGAATATGGATCTACCATTTGACCCAGCAATTGCTCTCTTGGGAATCTATCCAAAAGAGACCTCAATGTGGGTACAAAGGGACACCTGTGCCCGAATGTTTACCGCAGCACTATTTATAATTGCAAGGACATGGAAGCAACCTAAATGCCCCAAAACAGACGACTGGTTGAAAAAAAAATGTGGTATTTATACACAATGGAATACTACTCATCAATTAAGAATGACAAATTAGATGACTTCTTGACAACATGGATGTACTTAGAAGAAATCATACTAGCAGAAACAAGTCAAAAAGAGAAAGACAGAAGCCAAATGGTCTCACTAATATATGGGACATATTGAAGAAAAATAAATAAATAAATAAAAGTCATGAGGAAAAGACAAAACAGGCTGAGCACCAAACTGAAGCACACGACAATGGACAGAAGGGAAAGGAGGAGGGGGGAAGGGGGGGGCAAATCCCTGGGATTTCAAAGATGTAAAGTTTATATATAAATAAAAAAAAATAGAAAAAACATTTTCAATTATTGACATTTCTAGGTTCCTTACAATTTAAGTTAAACCTATAAAATGATCAATTCTTGATTATTTTCAGGGAAAAAAGATTCATTTCATCCAACTCCATATGAGTGGGATTATAAATTTAAAAAATGATAAATATGTTTAAAAAGAAGAGCCCAGACAGCCACAAAAAAAAAATAAAATAAAATAAAATAAAATCCTCATTGAACAACAAGATATGAGTCTCGAGTATAGCATGTCAGCATCATGGTAACCCAGAGATGCACAACAAATAAATGGCAGTTGGGACAAAGAAAAAGCACTATCTTAGTCTCCAAAGTCCACCAAACATTAGATTACACTCTCTCACCACCCCTTTCTGCCAACACAGAGGGCCAAAGTAAGGTTGGGCTTCTACCCAGTCTTCCTTTCCTCTCTCCTCCACTAAGACATCATGGTCTGACATCAATTCCAATTTTTCCCTAGTCCTTCTATATCTCTTCCTGCAGAAATTGCCTATATTAAAATCTTTGCAAGTTCAATCTTGACTTGATGTCTACTTTTAATTAAAGTAAATGCATTCTGCATAAAAGCACCAAGGAACAAACAATATAAGTATCTGTAAGGACAAAGAGGTGTTGTATTAAGTACAGGGATGTTCTCTAGTGATAAGTATAACAAATCTTTTTAGCTACAAGCCACAAAATGGTGTGACCTTGCAAGCATCATGTTAAGTAAAAGATGTCAGACACAAAATAATGCTGCTAATGTAAATGAAGTTCAAAACAGACAATTCACTTATGTTGTTTATGGATACATAAGTTGTTGAAGTAATTCTTCAAAAGCCAGGGATGACCATAAAAGTTGAATTGTAATTTACTGCAGTGGTGATAGAAGAGGCAGTCAGGGTATAAAGCTTCAGGGCTCCTGAAATGCTAGCAATATTTTCATTTCTTCATTTGAGTGATGGTTACATGGAATTTGTTCTATAACTATGTCTTACTTTGTTGAAAGTGAATTTTGGTTTACAATAAAAAGTCTTCTTAACGTAAATATAAATAGCCTAAACTAAGTAAAAGACAAAAACTACACAGTAGATTTTTTAAGAACTAATTATATGTTTTCTACAAGCAACCCACTAATATATATAAGGGCACAAATTAACAGTAGTGCAACGCAGATGTGGTATTTCTGTACAATGGAATACTATAAAGTCATAAAACAGAATAAATGTTGCCATTTGCAACAACATGGATGAACCTTGAGGTTATTATGCTAAGTGAGATGAGTCAGATGGAAAATAAAAAGTGCTATATGACTTCATCTGTAAGTGGAGTCCGAAAAATTAAGCAAATCACAAAAACAAAATTCTTGGATAGAATTAATTGGTGGTTACCAACATGGTGGGGAATGGGGTTAAAAGCTGGGTGAAATGGGTAAAGGAGATAGAGATGTAACTATCCAATTACAAAATAAATAGGTCACAAGGATGAAGTTTACAGTTTGGGGTCTATAGACTATTATATGGTCTTTTGAAAAATTGTTAAGAATAGATGGAAAATTAACTTATTTTGGTGGTCCTTTTGCATTGTATACAAATGCCAAATCACCTAAAACTAATATAATGTTGTACATCAAAGGATCTAGATAATTAGGGAAAAGGGGTCACCTTTCTGAAGACTAGTGTGTATGCACTTAACAGTAGAGCATGAAAGTATGTGAGGCAAAAACTGATAGTGATACAAGAAGAAATAAATAAATTCACTATTATAGCTGGAATCTCCAAGACCAGCAACTGGCAGTTCCAAGAGGCAGAAAGTAAGGATATAAATAGGGAATACCCATTAATCACCTGGATCTAACTTATATTAAAAATAGATTTTTGTCCAGCAACAGAAGAATACACATTCTTCTCAAGCTCACAAAGAAAATCCACCAAGACAGGCCACATTCTGAGCCATCAGACACACCTTCACTGATCACACCAAATATCTTCTCACGCCACAGTGGAATTAAAACTAGAAAAACAATAACAAAGATAAATGGAAAAATCCCTAACTATATCCACGTTGCTTAGTAACTTTTTAATAACTCCCATTGCATCTGCACTGCCAGTTTCTCCATTGAAAATTGCATTTCCTACAAATATCTGACACTATTCCCTATGCTGATTATTATATTAGACTTGCAGTTGAGTTTCAGGGAGCAGTCCAGGCTGCTTGCATTTGGGTTAAGAGAAGCAGAAAAGTGAAGATGGGGAAGCAGGCAAGCTCATCTTTATAACACAAAGGTAGGTGGAAGATGGCAGTCAACTTAAGCTTAGCACACGTGGAATTCAATGGTTTCAATAGGGTTCAGTCTCAGCCCCAGAAAGGAAACGTATCCATGCTCTGTAACTGTTGAAGTGTTTGTTACTTGGAACTAAAAGTTTTAGGTTGATGGAGATCACCAATCTCTCATGCATTAGATTTCTCAAGACGTTTATATTTTATTTTTTTGAGATTAGGTCTCACTTTGTTGCCCCAGGAACTTGGGGTACTTTGCCCAGGGTACCACAGACTCTATTGATCCCCAGCCTCAGCTGGTGTCCCCAGCCTCAGCTGGTGTCCCCAGCCTCAGCTTCCCAAGTAGCTGGGATTACAGGCATGTGCCACCACGCCCAGCTATTTTTTGAGACTAGGTCTCGCTATGTTGCCCCGGGCGGGACTGGAACCCATGGACTCAAGCAATTCCCAGCCTCAGCCTCACTCCTTTAATCCTTTAATCAGTTTCTGCAATTAAAGGCATTGCACCGCACCACCGTGCCTGACCCAAGACATTTTAATTAGAAGGTGATTTTTTTGTACTAAAGCTTATTCCGTGAACATTTACTGAATGTCCACAATGTATAAGGAAATAACTGACAGAGAGGTTTTTGAAAAAGAGATGAGAAAATATTAGAAACTTCCAATTCTAAGACAAATGATAACTAGAGATGCAATCATGCCTAGTAAGATAACAACAGTTAACACTGCTATAGAATATAATTGAAAACTGTTAAGAGCAAATTCTGAGTTCTCATCACAAGGAGATATTCATTCCTTCTTTTCTTATTTCTTTCCATTTTACTGTACCTGAAAAAATAAAAGTTTACCAAAGCCTACTTTGGTAACTATGTGGCCATAGCGTGGTATAGCGGCCATCATGTGATATGCCTTAAATTTGGAGAATGATACAGCTCAATGGTTTCTCAACAAAAGTGGAAAAAATTACATTTTGTCCTCAAGGGACAATTTTTTTTTAAAAAAGCTAGCTGGAAGTAAAAAAAGAAACAGCAAAAGCATGAGTATTATGTCGATGTTTATTCCTTGTTGTGTGGGGCTACAAGCTGCTTCCATGTGGATTGCCCTTTAATAACTAAAAAGGTAACAGCAATGAAGGGGAAGGGATCTTGAGGGGGGAATTTTGCCAAAGAGAACAAGTGCTTGTCACCGGTCAGAAAAACTCTTTGAATCATGGATTTACCACTTAGCTCTGCACATGTGACCAAGTCACTAACTACCCTAAACCTTAGTTCCCCTTATATAAAATAGTGATAATTATAACCACTCTATAAATCCCACAGTGACTCATGAAAATCCAAATCAAGTTGAAGTGTGTGGGTGAAAGCCTTGGATGGAACATAAAGCTTTCCACAAGGTAGTTACTCTTATAGGACAGAAAACAAATCGTGTTCCTATCACCATGGGAACATGATCCATCTCCCTCCAGTCTAAGTTAAGATCGAGGTTGGTGATGGTTCTTCCACCCTGAGTTTGCACACCATGAATCAACAGGGTAATGTATTTTCGGAAAGAAAGAGTCTAGCCCAGTTTTTCCAAGTAGCCGTGGTGATCAGGATGCCCAAAAGAGCCTTACAACAAAGACCAGAAACCACACTAGCCCCTCCTCACACCATCCTCTAACCTTGGCACATCTTCTCCCAAGGTCATCCTAGAGGAGTGTAGTGCCCATCATGGGCCAGAATAACCACACCAACATAAAGGAATTCATCTTCGTGGAACTCACTCGCTTCCGGGAGCTGGAGTTTTTCCTGTTTGTGGTCTTCCTGGCTGTTTACATCACAACCGTGCTGGGCAATGCTCTCATCGTGGTGACCATCACGTTTGAGTCTCACCTCCACACACCCATGTACTTTCTCCTGCGGAACAAATCTGTCCTGGACATCGTTTTCTCATCGGTCACTGTTCCCAAGTTCCTCGTGGATCTTTTATCCGAGAGGAAAGCCATCTCCTACAATGGCTGCATGGCACAGATCTTCTTCTTCCACTTTGCTGGTGGCGCGGATATCTTTTTCCTCTCTGTGATGGCCTATGACAGATACTTGGCCATCTCCAGACCCCTGCATTATGTGTCCATCATGAGGAGAGAGGTGTGGATGGCCTTGATCGTGGCTTCCTGGGTGGGTGGAGGCTTGCATTCATTTGCCCAGATCATTCTAATGCTCCCTCTCCCCTTCTGCGGGCCCAACATCCTAGACGCCTTCTACTGTGACGTGCCCCAGGTGGTTAAGCTGGCCTGCACCAACACCTTTGTTCTAGAGCTCCTCATGATCTCCAACAACGGGCTGGTGACCCTGCTGTGGTTCCTCCTGCTTCTGGGGTCCTACACCGCCATCTTGCTGATGCTGAGGTCCCACTCCGGAGAAGGCCGGAAGAAGGCCTTGTCTACGTGCACCTCCCACATCCTGGTGGTGACGCTCCACTTTGTGCCGTGTGTCTACATCTACTGCCGGCCCTTCACGACACTGCCCATGGACACGGCCGTGTCCATCAACAACACGGTCATCACCCCCATGCTGAACCCCATGATCTACTCGCTGCGGAACCAGGAGATGAAGTCCGCCATGAAGAGACTTCAGAGAAAGCTTGGGCCTTCAGAGGATAACAAGCTGAGGTGAGGAGTCAGGGGAGGTTGGAACTCTGACCCTCCTTGGGTTTCCTCAGACGGCTAGAACAAGGGTAAGAGACATCAGGCTCTTCTCTCTTCAGCAACTGTGGATCCTCACAGTCACTCAGCTGCTTTGGAGGAAACTCTAAGAACAGAAGGAGGAGGTAAGACTGAACAGCAGGAGTTTCCAGGCTTGTGGACTCAAACCAGTCAGAGGGTAAAACTGAAATCAATCATCTGAATGCTATTTGATGTCACCTGTGACTGTCACAACATATCTTATCTCACTGTACTCTATATGGGGATGACATGGTCAACTCACGAGGCTGTCATGGGAGTGAAACAGGATGAGTAGGAGAGATGGCAGCTGGGACAGTCAGCACCAACAGGACCCTGATCAGGCATGTGACCCATGCTTCTGACCCCTCCTCCCCTCCTCCCCCCCTCCCCTCCCCT
Source organism: Uropsilus gracilis (assembly GCA_004024945.1). Taxonomy (NCBI): domain Eukaryota; kingdom Metazoa; phylum Chordata; class Mammalia; order Eulipotyphla; family Talpidae; genus Uropsilus; species Uropsilus gracilis. Next base: position 20,429 of record PVHY01019949.1, on the reverse strand, counting down.
CCCCATCACTCTCTATTCCCAAATAAACTTGCATACAGGATAGGACTGCTTTTATTCCATACATGCTCTCCTTGGTGACTCTTTCCAATTGACTAATAAAAAACACTTGTACATGTTATTGAGTCCAGACTCTTCAATATACCTTACCAGTAAATGAAAAGAGAAAGGAAGACTTAAGTTGTGATAAGTCAGATACATATGTGAAAAAATCTATTCATGTATCAATTGTTTCCTTTCTAAAAAAAATATTTTTACTGAGGCCATATTGGTTTATAACACTATAACACTATGATTCAGACATTTGTCCTTCTTCAGATGTGTGTTCCCACACCACACCTACCATCAAAGCACCATAATCCTCCCCCAGAGACCACTGTCCCCCAAATTGCCCTCCACCCCCACCTCCCTTCTCCTTGGCAGGGGTTCATTCTAATAACTTGCTGACTAAAATGAATCTCAAAAGTATTTTTATTAATATTTTTGTTGTTTACATATTCATGCATATAGTATACATATATGTTACATCATTGCATTCCCCAGGGTTCTCCCTCCCATCATCCCAGAGCCCTGCTCTTGACCTTCCTATATGCCTCCCTTCCCCAATTTCTCCCTCCCTGCACCCCTCTCCTAGCAGCCTGCCCAGCTCCACTGTCAACTTATTTTGGATTTTTCTTGTCTTTTTGTTTGTTATTCCTATGCCCATCTATAGTCAAAAGTATGTGCTCAGTATGAGGATGTACCTGCACAAAATCCCTAACTTGGATTAACACAAGCTTTCTTCTTCCTTCTAGCTCCCCATTTTATTTCACTCACAGCACTTTCACAGATGAAGCAAAACTGTAGTTCTTGCCCAGCTGTGTGCAGAGGATTCAAGACCAGTCACTGTAGTGTAAAAATATTAGCGAAGACCCACTTTTGTCTACTCAGAGAGAAGGAAACACACCCCCAGCAGGCCAGGAAACAGCTACTGTGTCTACATAGTAACCCTCTTCTCTCCTAAGAAGGATTCAGAGAAGGTAGCCACATAGAGAGATGAGAGATCTCTTCTCTCTCTCTCTCTCTTTCTCTCTCTCTCTCTGCTCACCTCAAATTTCACCTTTCAGCTTCCTAAAATCATTCAGAAATTAGTCATGCAGCTTAGAAAATTGCAAAAAAAAAAATAATGTTTTGCAAATTGTAATGGCGCATTAATCTTTGAATCTTTGACCCAAAGGCCCTGGTAAGTGACACAGATCTCAATCCTCCCTGATTCTTGCAAAATATGGGCCACAGCCCTTAATCTTAGGCTAGTGCTTCTCAAATTGTGCTAAATGATTGCCCTTCTCAGGCAACGTGTATATATACACACTTAGACAGTATTTCTATTTGATCCCCCTAAGTTAAAAATGTATGCTAAGCTGGGTGTAGTGGTGCCCGTCTGTAATCCAAGTGTTGGGAGGCAAGAGGCCAGGGATCGCTTGAGTTCCTAGGTTTGAGACTACCCCGGGCTATGTAACGAGACCTGGTCTCAAAAAAAACAGCTGGGCGTGGTGGTGGGTGCCTATAATCCCAGCTACCTGGGAGGCTGAGGCTAGGGATCACCTGAATCCGTGGGTTTGGGACTATCCCGGGCAACATAGCGAGATCAAGTCTCCAAAAAACAAAATAAAATAAAATAAAATAAAATAAAATTTATACTAAAGATCCACTATCTTTTTATGTACCAAGACCCCCAAGGAGCACACAACGTGGTGATTGCTAAGGTTTTGATCTCCAGGAAGCCTTGCCCCACTGGCAGGCTTCTCACAATGAGAATGAAAGCTGGTATCATAGTGTAGATTTCTCCCAAACACAGAGCATCACTGAATGCATAGAACTATGTCTCCTGGGGCCTGACACGAATTGCAAGGAAATCATAGAAACGCGGGCTCCCTTGTCTGTGTACGTGTTTGTGATTATGGACTGTGCACACAGTAATGGCCTGGAAATGCTTTAATAACTCCCACTGGAGCCCAACGCTGCCAGAGAATGTCCGTTCTGTTTCCAGGCTCACATGCAATAAAACTCCCTTTGCCAATTCTCAAGTTGGGCTTCGGCCTGAGGGACAATGTGCAAAGCAGAGACGATGTGGGACAAGGTCATAATGAAGTGATTCCCTGTGTCTACCCTTCCCGCTGTGAGGACTGAAGAGAAGACACTGAAGTCTAACAGATCAAATCTTCAGAAGGACTTCCCCTCTTCACATGGGTCTGCCCCAGAATCCTGAGCTCCAGACGCCCAATCCCAGCTACCTCGGTAAGACCCCACAGGACTTAGGAAAGGACAGTGAACAGGGATTACATGGAAACAGGATGAACATGGAAAATCAACTTTAGGTATAAGTTATTGCAAGAAAAAAAATAAGCAGGCATGATGGTATGCGTCTGTTATCCAAGCACTGGGAGGCAAAAAGTCCAGGGATCGCTTAGGTTCTTGAGTTCGAGACTACCCTGGGGAACATAGCGAGACCTGGTCTCAAAAAAGCAGCTGTGTGCTGTGGCGGGTGCCTGTAATCCCAGCTACCTGGGAGGCTGAAACTGGGGATAGCTTGAGTCTATGAGATCGGGTCTAGCCCGGGCAAGATAACTAGACCTAGTCTTAAAAAAAATTAATAAATAAATAAGTAACCACTTTAGTGGCAGAAAACAGCTGTAAGACACTGAGAAAGGAAGAGTGTCCTCATGGAAAGGAATCACAGAGAGAGAGCCAGCAAGTGAAAGCAGATGGCATCTGATGGAAAAACTGAGCTGGGTATATGGAGTAGATTGCCCCAGGTTGGGATTTGTTCATGGGGATCACAGACACTCTTTCCATTGGTTGAGGGGTTCCTTCAAAAACATGAGTGAACTCCAAATTCCCTTGATATCTGTGGGTTTTTCAAAAGCATCTCCAGATCTGCGCACCACCCATGACTTTGACACTGGTCCTCAGTCAGGCAGGGATCCAAGACTGATGCCTCTGTCTGTTTGGTTAACTCATGCATGGTCATTGTGATCAGAGCAAGAGAGCTGGGTCACAGAACAGCTCTTCCTCCACTGAATAGCATTTCACATTCCAAAGTGTCTTCCTAAGTGACCTTTGTGGGATGATGCTAGTGAAATAAGTCAGAAAGAGAAAGGTGAATACTGGATGTGTAGAACATGGAGTAAAAACAAATTATGGTTCAGACAAAGACAAGCTTAAAATCGAACCCTTGAAAGCTAACTAAAGACCTGAGGTGGGGGGTAGACAAAGAAGGAAGGGAGTACAGTGGGCTGTGGGTGACTGGGTGGTGGGGCACTAGAACAGTGATACCTGATGGGGTACCCTAATATTATTTCAATTAAAAATAAATTCAGCCAGGCACGGAGGTGCATGCCTGTTGTCCAAGCCCTGGGAGACAAGAGGTCTGGGATTGCTTGAGTTCGCACATTCGAGACTACCCCGGGGCAACACAGTGAGACCCGGTTTCCAAAAAGCAGCTATGTGCCGTGGGGGGCACCTGTAATCCCAACTACCTGGGAGGCTACCTGGGAGCTGGGGATCGCTTGAGTTTGTGGTACCCTGAGCAACTTGAGTCTGCAGTGTCCTGGGCAACATAGTAAGACCTAATCTCCAATAAATAAATAAACAAACAAACAAACAAACAAACAAACAAACAAATAAATAAATAAATAAATAAATAAATAAATAAATAAATAAATAAATAAATAAATAAATAAATAAAATAAAATCTATAATACACCCTTCATGGTGGGCAACACAGATACTGTTACCAGGGGGAAGAGAAAGGAAGCAAGTTACCTGCTGGGGACTTGACAATCATTTATCATATTTGTCCGTTTTACCACCCAGTGAAATCAATGAACTGCTCCCCAGTTTATAGAGAACTAAATTGAAGGAAAAAAGAGCACTTGCTCCAGGTAATGAAGGAAGAAGAGGCAGAATTCCAACGCAGGTGTGCTCCGATATAACACTCCCAGGGTTCTCTCCTGCTGTATCGCCCTAGATGCCCTCGCGCTTGAGGCTCTGGGGGTGCAGAGAGGCAGCGTGACTGTGCCAGTGACACAGAGTGACTTATATCCTGGATCACGGGAACAAAGTCTCTGTCTGGTATCATATGCATGAAACCATGAATGAGAGAATTTCTTAGGATGTGTTCATCAGGGTGCTCCTCACTCCTTCACACCCTGATGCTTTTAAGTTAGGGTGTATGTTCATCAGCCAGCAGTATGCTTAATTACGTAAAAGCATTCACTGAGCATTGTGTACATATACCACATCTTTTTCAGCCATTCATCAGTTTGGGGGCAATTGGGTCATTTCCATATCTTAGCAACTGTAAACAGTGATGCACATCCAAGTACAGGTGCTATTGTATCCTTTGGGTAGATTCCTAGGAGTGGGATTGCTGATCAAATGGTAGTTCCACTTTCAGTTGTTTGAGGGTCCTCCACACAGCCTTCCATAACGACCGGACAAGTTTGCACTCCCACCAGCAGTGTAAGAGAGTTCCTTTTTCTCCACATCCATGTCAATACTTGTTATTGCCCTGTTTTTTTCATATGGGTGAATATTATGCATCAATCAAAGAAGACAAACTTATGTCATTTGTAGCAACATGGATAGAACTAGAAGGAATCATGTTAGTGGAAATAAGCCAGAAAAATAAAGAGAAATATGGGATGGTTGCACTTATTTGAGGGATAGAGGAAAAACAAACAAACAAATGCTTAAGGAAAATTGAAAACTGCGATAGAACTAAAGCATAGAACAAAGGGGGAGGAGGGAGAGAATGGGGGCGGGGGAGGGCACAAAGAAGACAATGGTACACGGGTGATAAGGTGAGGGGAGAGCATGAGGGTAAACAAAGATGCTATATATATATATGTATATAGATAAATAAGTGTAAACAATAAAAAGTAAAATAAAAAAATTTAAAGAAACATTCACTGAGCATCTAGTGTGTGCCCCTGACTAGGGGGAGCTCTGATGCCGTCAGGGTGAACGAAACACTGGGTGGGGAGAATGAACTTGAGGGATCATTGTGAAGATAGATGGACAGATCAGAAAGTCCATGGAATGAACTGTCACAGAGGCTAGAAGAGAAACAGGTTCAGGAAAGTATCTCAGGATACTTAACCTACTGTTGAAAACTTGGTCTCTGTCCATTGAACATGGCATTAATTGTTTTGAAATTTGAATTTTAATCATATTTATATTTTCCTGTAAAGTTCTTAGTTGTAGTAGCTTCTGAGCTTCAGAAAGCCTTCTTGGCACCCATTAATTACATAGGCTATAGTTCTTGATATAAATAAAATTTATGTTGGTAAAAGTCAATAAAAAGAAAGGAAAAGAAAGTTGGCTTGTGGTGTGATAGCATCCATACCACTATTCTGTGTAGCCTTATCTGTAAGTCCAATCTCCCCATTTTCTGTCCCCACCTAGGGAAAAATAATGAAAGAAAACTTGGTATCTGTGGTGAATAGGAGGAATTTCTGAGAGTGGGAAGGAATGTAAGCATAGGGAGCAATGGGATACAGGTAAGAAAAGAAATATCTTCAAAATACTTTAAAAGATATTTCTGGAGGTAAAAACAAAACCACATGGAAGATAAGATCAGTTAGGTAACCACTACAAAATCTAAGGAGAAATGGCAAGGGTCTGAAGTGGAGATCAGGGCACAAACTGATGGCTCTAAAGATAGTAGATCCTTGCAGTGTGGGTGGGGTAGTCTGTCTTGGCAAAGGGGGCCTTTAACACACACAGCACAAGCTGGATACACTGGGAAACCAGGACAAGTAGTTCTACCCCCAAGCCAGCTTGAGGTAACATGTGTTTGTGGTTTAGTTATTGAGATCATTTTTCAAAGTTCCCATGGATCAAGTTGAGTGTGATTGGAGTTAATCACCACCTCCATCATAAATTTTGCAAATTACTGTAAGGACACGGTCAGAAAACATGGGCTAAAAGATTGACCTCATCGCTGGTTCTCGGCGGGGTCTCCTACGCATCTCTGAAGCCTCTAGGGAATTTTGTTTTTCCTGAATTGATCCTCAAGCAACAAGAGGTTGCTCACTCCTGACACAAGGACAAACTATAATGAGTTATAAAGCCTCCAAAGTGGCTCTTCCCCCTTCCTCCTCCATCAGGCATCTCTAACAAGAGAAAAGGGTTTCCGGGGAGGGGGCAGAACTGAGGATTCCACCTTGTATTAACTGGTACTCCACCTAGAAATGCAAAACTCAGCTAATTGAAATAAGTTCAATAGCAACACAGAATAAACATTTGCCTGTATCACCTCCATCACTGTGGTGATTTTGAAACAGGGTATAAAAAAGACTTTTTGACTTTACTTAACTGGATACACCTATCTGCCTGCTTCTCTCTCCAAAGCAGGCTACACACTCTTTATTAGCATTTTTACTGATCACCTTTACCATTGATAGGCAAACATCAGCTACCAGCTTCTCTCTGCTTTCTTTTTTTTCTTTTAGAACTAAAAAGAAAAACTTTAAAACACAGTTTAAACTCTTCACTTGTGGGTTCTTACCACCATCCCCAGCCTTCTCAACCAAAATACCAAACCAATGCAAGACTATCAGTGCAGACTAATTTATTTCTAACAGTGATTTTTAATTATCTTAATAACTACAAAAAAAAATGTAAGACTCAAAACACTTAAACATTGTCTAAAACCTTTCTCAGTATTATCTAAAGTCCTTTCCCAGATTGCCCAGAAATCCTCAGTCTGTCAGTCCTGATCATCTCACCAATGTCCAGTCAGAGTCCATCTCCAGATGCTTAAAGGCATGTTTCTTTGGCTGCTCCCTTGGCTTGCTCCTCCTTTTCTTCCACGCTGTGTTTCCCTTGTCACCTTCAGGTGGCAGAAACTTCATGGTAGTGGACCCAGCCAAGTTCACTTTCTTTTCAGAAACTTTTGCACGGCCTCACGCAGACACAAGTTAAACTCAGCAAAACAAACTCGTCAACATGGAGTTCTAATCTGAAAACTCCTTAACTGCATTCAGCACACATGCTGCCAGCCTGGGCCAGCCAAGGGTTGCAGGCCCCCGGTGGCCACATGGCCAAGCTCACATGGCTCACATTTTTACAAGATGGCCAATTCCCATCTCTCCTCCATTAAACCTCTCTCTCTATCCAGTCTCCATATTTAAATCTAAATCCAATTCTTCTCTTTGTCTCCACACCCTTTATATATCTTAATTTCCCACCTTCCAAAAAACCTGTTTCACCTTGACCATTTCACTTTTTTCTCCCCTTGCATCTCCCTAAAGGGAAATTCCAGCTAAGGTCATTCTCCCATTTTAGCATCTGTCCTTAAAAACTGCAAATCTTAAAACAGGAGACAATGGGGGGGGGCACACCCTATCAATTTTACTTTGAATGTCTTTTCTGTATATATGCCTGCCTGGACTGCTGATGTCTCTTTCATACACAGAACATCTCCATCACCATCTTTCTCATCTTCTTTGAGTTAAATGCCACCTCTGAAGATGAGTGGCATGAAATTTAAAAAAATCAAGGGAAAAGATGTGTCCTTTTTGAGAGGCAATAGAAAGGCAGTGTCTAAAGTTGTCCTGTGATGGAGAGAGGAAATTGAGGGGTTGATGAAGCCCACAATTGAGTGTGCTAGAAAAATTCTGCAAGGAGTTTCTTATAGCTCTTGGATTTATATTTTCCAGAAGATGTAGTGGAGAGGTTCTGAAACTAAGAGTCAAGAGAAATTTGTGTTACTTCCTTCTGCTTTTGTTTTTCCGAATGACTTTTGGAAACTGGTGTCTACTGATTTTAGTGTCTGGATAATTAAACCTCCCCCCGCCCCAACTTCAGAGGGCCGTTAGGAAAATGTATTATAAATCTGTCAGATAATGTGAAAATGGATTGCTGTCAGATTGTTGCTGAAAGGCATTTGAAATGATTTATTTTGCTCATTTTGCTCGTCTTTTAGCTGTGGAGACAAAATAAATGTGGATAAAACCAGTCTCTCTGATCTACCAAGGTGTAAGAAACTCACAACTCCTCCCAAGATGTCTTCCTTAGGTTCTCTTTCTCAGCAAGTTCCAGGGGTGGGAACCTAAGACCACAACTGTATACAGTAGGAAAACAAACAATCTAGTGTTTACAGTGACTTCTACAAATGAGGGAACCAAAGCAACAGAACTGAGTGACTTTCTTGATTTCTGCAAGTTCATGAAGAATGACATAGCTAAGGCCCCAAAGAAGCCGAGGTATGTGTTCTCATTTCATTGCCTCATAATCTCATTGTTTCCTCCAAAGCTGTACATGGAAGAAGAAAAATCATCAGCTGACCCCCAAAACTATACCAGGGTGCCTGAATTTATTTTTTGTGGACTCACCCAGTCTCAAGAGTTAAGCTTCCTCTTATTTTTCTTTTTATCTATAGTTTATGTAACAACTGTCTTAGCAAATGTTGCCATCATGGTCACGGTGACCCATGAGGCTCGCCTGCACACGCCCATGTACTTCCTGCTCCGCAACCTCTCCGTGCTGGACATCTGCTTCTCGTCCATCACGGCGCCCAAGCTCCTCGCGGACCTGCTCTCCAGGAGGAAGGCCATCTCCTTCGGCGGCTGCATGACGCAGATCTTCTTCTTCCACCTCCTGGGCGGAGCAGACATCTTCTCTCTGTCTGTCATGGCCTTGGACCGCTACATGGCCATCTCCAAGCCACTGCACTACGTGACCATCATGAGCAGGGGGCGCTGCTCCGCCCTCATCGCGGCCTCCTGGGTGGGGGGCTTCGTCCACTCCATTGTGCAGATCGCCCTGTTGCTTCCGCTCCCCTTCTGCGGACCCAATGTTGTTGATGGTTTCTACTGCGATGTTCCCCAGGTCCTGAAACTGGCCTGCACGGACACGTTTGTTATTGAGCTCCTCATGATCTCCAACAATGGTCTGATCACCACCCTATGGTTTTTCCTTCTTCTTGTGTCCTACACAGTCATCTTGCTAATGCTGAGGTCTCACACAGGGGAGGGGAGGAGGAAAGCCATCTCCACCTGCACAGCCCACATCACGGTGGTGACACTGCACTTCGTCCCCTGCATCTACGTCTATGCCCGGCCCTTCACTGCTCTCCCCATGGACAGAGTGGTCTCCATCACCTTTACTGTCATCATCCCTGTCCTGAATCCCCTGATCTACACCCTGAGGAACCAGGAGATGAAGTCGGCCATGAAGAGGCTGAAGAGAAGGCTCGTGCTTTCTGAAAGGGAATAGCCTCACTGTAAAATGTGGATAACCATGAAAGTACAGAACTGATACTTCCTGGAAAACATTAGCTGTCATGTATTAGATCTCCATCAGGCTCCCATGGCTGACTCTAGCAGGGTGGCACAGACAAAAAGGCTCAGTAACTTGAAACACTTGTGTTAAGAAGGAACACCTGCAGGAAGCTAAGGAGGAAAACCTAGTCCTTGAGGAATATTTAACAGAAAGCAGGGTACAAATATGTTTTTAGTATAAGTTCTTGGATGTCCTAAATGTGGGCTAAATGGTAACCGTGTTACCCAAACATGCAGTAGACAACCAGAGGACCTCTATGTCCACAAGACAGAGCCCCAGCACATCAGCCTCAGCCCAAAATCAGTTACCCATGACAGTTGTTTCAGTAGGTAGAATGTACCAGGTACTGTCTGCAAATAATCTTCTCTAGAATGCCTGCTTTTTCAGCAGTGTCAGACCTTTTTAACCACCTCACCTATGAAATACATTGCCATGCCTTTCCTTGGTTCCCACTTGGTATAGAGAGTCCTAGCTTTTAAGGTTGTTCATTGCTTTTGTCTTCTTGTGATTTCATCAGAATTAGATGTGACCTGGAGCTGCACAGTCTGATCTTGTAAGGCCCTGATGTATACCTAGCTACTATAGTGGAAAAAATCTGGAACTTTCTGTCATCCCGCTCATGTTGCTACCTAGCTTGACTCGATGAACAAAGATATAAGCTATAGCAATGCAATAAATATGTCTATATTTTCTATGTGTGCTTCTTTATGGTGGCCTTTCCCATAGTGTCTTAAAATACCCCAGAAAACTTCAAGTTTGTAGGTGTCATTCTCCTTTGTAGTCCCAGTCTCTAGAACAGTGTTAGCCGATAAGGAACTCTTAAGTGTTGGATGCAGCTATCAAATGAAGAGAAATGACTGTACATAGAAGATGCCAAATGCTACTTAATCCTGGTTTTTTAATATATTTAAATTGACTTTCTTTTCTGAACAGATACTTCTTCACATAGTTGAAGGAAATGGCAATGACTGAAACAGTGTATGATGACCTCATACTCAAGGCCTTCATATCAAAAATGTTTACTGAGACCCATGTACACTGCAGAATAGAAAAACTCTAGGGAAATGAATGCTTTTTTACATGTGCAAAAAGCTCTGCAGCTTCCAGTAAGTCTATATTCCGAGCATATCCAGAAAGATACTTAAGACACCTGAAGTAAACATAATCATATTCAGGAAGAAGGGATGTATTTTTCTCTCTCCTCCTTCTGGAAGATGGACCATAGTAAGATTGCATAAATGAGAGATTTTTTTAAATACACAAATGTAGATTGTTCCATTTTGGCAGGGAAGTGGACAAAAAAGAACACCCATCCACAGCTGATGGGAATTCAACTGGTGCAACCTCTATGGAAATCAACATGGAGATTTCTTTAAAAACAGACTGTCCATATGATCCAGCAACACCTCTGCTACATAGTTACTCAAAGAACATGAAAGCTCTAATGAGAAAAATGTATGAACTTCTGCATGTATAGTTGCACTGTCCACAATTGCCAAGTCATGGAACCAACCTAAGTAGCCATCAGTTGGTGATTGGATAAAGTAATTTTGGAATATATGCTCAAAACACAGTCATTAAAAAGATGAAATAGTGCTTTTTGGATGGACTGTGAGGTGATTATATTAAATTTAAAAAATCAGAAAGTGAAAGACATATTAAGTAGTTTCACTTATCTGTGGAGAATAAACAAACAACATACACTGGAAAAATAAATATTAGACTTAGTAAAAAAAAAAAACCGACTGGCTATCAAAAGGAACAGAGGAAAAAGAGAAGGGGTAGGGGTAAGGTTTGGTGGAGTGTGAGTGGAACATGTGTACCTGTGGAAGGAAGGGAATATAACCCAAATTAGGAAATTATATCCCAAAAGTAAAAAAAGAAATAAGTTTAGGTTGCTAATACTAAAATAATAATAATGATACTATAATAATATAGGGTCACATGTTTATATTTTAATTTTTTGGAAATAGATGCTTTAGAATATAGAATTACTAGGGTTTTAGAAAGATAATAATACTATGCATGTGGTGCATATTACCCATTTCATCCGTGGGGAGAACCTAAACATCTCTAGGAAAAAGTGTAAAAATTCCCACTAAGTACAAGCCATATAAACTATGCAAGGCCTCCATTAATTCAGATCAAACTTTGCTACAAAATTAGTTCAGGTCAGATCAGATTTTACTAACAAATGCCCTTTCTAAAAATGTCTACATTCAGAGTTTAGAGAGTTCAGGATGATTGAAAACATACAGAAACTAAATAAGAGGGGGTCTTGATGAACAGATGATCCCAAAATATTCACATCTTAACCCCAAGAAAAGTAGAGTCTTGCAAAAATACAAGGTTGCATCAAAATGGATAAAAGAATTGAATATAAGACCTGAAACCGTAAAATACATAGAAAAAAAACATAGGCAAAACACGGCATGACTTACATCACAGTAACTTCTTTCAGGACACATCCATAGAAGCAAAGAAAATGAGGAAAACATAAACAGTTGGGACTACAACAAACTAAAAAGCTTCTGTACAGCAGAAGAGAGAATGACCAAAACAAAAAAGCACCCAGCAAAATTGGGGAAAGATTCTTCATGCCATGCAACTGATAAGGGTCTGATATCAAAGTTCTACAAAGAACTCACACAAGTCAATAAAAACAAACAAAAAACCCAGTCAAAAAATGGGCAGAAAAGCTAAAGCTATTTCCTCTTCTTCAAAGAGGAAATACAAGTGACCAACAGCTATATGAAAAAATGCTCAAAGTTCTTACAGTCAGGGAAATGCACATCAAAACCACAATGAGATACCACCCCACACCAATAAGAATGACTCGTATCAAAAAAAAAAAAAAAGAAGAAAGTTGGTAACAACAAGTGCTGGCAAGGATGCAGAGAAAAGGAACACTTTTACACTGCTGATGGAAATGTAAACTGGTTCAATGACTATGAAAGTGGTGTGGAGGACCCTCAAACTACTGAAAATTCCATTTCTGGGAATCTACCCAACGGATACCAAAAAACACTAATTTGAAAAGCAACCTGCATTCTTATGTTTATTGCAGCCTTATTTACAATATGCAAGATATGGAAGCAACCTCAAAATTGACAAATGGATCAAAAAGTGGTGGTACATTTCACAATGGAATATTATTCAGCAATCAAAAAGACAAACTCAAGTCATTGGTGGCAACATGGATAGAGCTAGAAGGAATTATGTTAGCTGAAGTAAGCCAGAAAGAAAAAAGATAATTACTGAATGGTCTCACTCATGTGGGATAAAGGGAAAAGGACTAAAAAAAGTTTAACAAACTGATAACAGAACTGAAGCATACAGCAAGAGAGAGAGAGGGAGGGGGAAATCAGAGCAGGAATGAGCACAAGGGATCAGGGTGATGGTTCACAGGTGATGTGGTGGTGGAAGAACTATATAGTCAATTAAATTCTATTTAATAAATATAAGGTTGCTGATGGCATTAAGAATCATAATAAGTTGACCCCTAAACAGAGATATTATCCTGGTTTATCTGCATGGGCTTAATATAACCACAGGAAGCTTTAAAAGTGGAAGGACAGAAGTAGAGGTGAGAATAATGTAGTGGAAGAGAACAACTCTAGCAAAAAGTATTTTTTTAGGAATAAATAATTTCAGCCGGGCATGGTGGCTTGTGCTTGTAAGCTTCAGCCTATGAAGCGGCCGGGGCCAGGGATCGCGGTTCGAGTCCCGCCTAGGGCCTGTAGCGAGACCTAGTTCCAAAAAAAAATAGCTGGGTGTGGTGGTGCGCGCCTGTAATCCCAGCTACCTGGGAAGCTGAGGCTGGGGATTGCTTGAGTCTGTGGTACCCCGGGCAAGGAGAGTCTGTGGTTCCATGGGCAAAAATAACAAGACCTAGTCTCAAAAAAAAAAAAAAAAAAAAAAAGGAATAAATAATTTCAATAAAGGTGCTGGAACTCAATCAATATACAAATATCAGTGGCATACATATACAATAACTATCAGAAAAAGAAACAAATAATCACATTCACAATTGCATCAAAGAAAAAAATATATCTAGAAACACATTTAAACAAAGAGGTATATTCCCCAAGCATCAACTCACTCTGATTTCTGTTCAAGTGGAGGTTTCTAACTAAATTATGAGTTTAATTAGAAACTGGACTATTAACAAAGAATGTGTCCACTTCGCTTTTTGGCAATTTAATTGAAACTCACTTATGTATAGTCACATATATGTAGTGTCCTCTGAGAACTGCAAGGCATGAAAATTGGAACTTAGCTGTCTCTTGGGCATTGAATTTGGCATGCTTTAACAAAATTCTGATTGAGCTGTGGATGAGAGGATTTCTTCCACTGCCACTAAGTAATTTGGACACAATGAGTGTGTGTGTGTGTGTGTGTGTGTGTGTGTGTACACATGTGCATATCTTGGTAACTTTTTAATAACTCCCATTGAAACATTATCACCAACAGCAGAATTAAGCACTTGACTTCCAATTCCTTATTCAATAATATTCCCTTTGAAATTCATATATTAGATCTCAGATTCGGGGATTTACACAGAAGACAGGGATGCTGGAAGTTTCAGACAATGTGATTCTTTGAATCTGCCCTTTCTGTCTTGAAGGAGGAGCAAGGACACTAAGATATTTAGTCTCTAGAAGGTTTTCCTCTAGAAGGAAGTAAAATGTTCAAGAATTAATGATGCTAGAATTTGCTGTTATTCACTGTGCTTGGTGGGATAGAATTTGTAGTTGGAGTGTCAGGTTCACAGGAATGAGGTAGAAATGCTTGACTTCTAGTTTAGATCCTATTTCTAGGTTAGGTCACTTGAGAAGAACTGAGGTGCCATGAGTATTTCTAAACGGTTGCTTTGATATTTTCCAGATACAGCAAATGCTTCAAATCCAGGAGGGTCGGTCCCCTCAGAGACAGAACAAAGGTGGGCATGAACAACTAAGAAAAGGGAGTTGGGTGAGGGGTCAGAAATGTGGGCTGTGCAGGGTGAGATCACATGCAAGAGTTGCAACCTTTGGACCTGCTTCTCAGTGCTGCCTCAGAATAATGGCCATGACAGTTGAATTTCCAGAGTTCCCTTCCACCAGAGGCTGGATTCAGACAGACCTTTCCAAAACTCTTATCATACGAAATCAGACTCTAAACGTAAGACTGAAAAGGAAGCCTTTTGTCCTCTTTCCATGTCTTTTTTCCCTTCAAACATAGATTTCATTTGAAAAGAAGATGGCATTCCAACATACCGATGGCTGCTGGTGAAAACGGAGTAAGTGAACTTTGCCTTCATCTTCATACATAGTAAGTACTCAAAAGACAGTAGTTTTGTTGTGGAGAGTGTTGATGTGTCCTGTTGCACCTCCGGACCAGCCCAAAGACCCCTCTGCTCTCTGAGAACTCATTTTTTTTTGGCCCGGAGATAGTCTAATATTTTTATTCACCATATGGATTACATATACCTTTATTGATCAGTGGGAAATGTTTACAACTCCTTATAGCAATGAAATATTGAATTTACAGATTAAGAAATAAACATTGATGGTAATTAAAATTACACTAGCTCCATTGGTTAAGATAGATTACAAGCTGGGCATGGTGGTGCATATCTATAATCCAAGCCCTGGGAGGCAAAGAGGCCTGGGATCTCTTGAGTTCACGGGTTTAAGACTACCCCCAGGAAACACAGTAAGACCTGGTCTCGAAAAAGTAGCCAGGCACAGTGGCGGGTGCCTGTAGTCCCAGCTACCTGGAGGCTGAGGTTGGGGATCACTTGAGTCCATGGGATCAGGACTATTCTTATATTCTCATATTACTTATATTGCTTGAGGACTCATTTACATCCTAACACTCATTCCCTTTGTTGACTTCCGCCACCAACACACCCACTATTGTGTTTAGGTTGTGAACACTTGGACCGATGTAGCTCTGTTTATCCAAATACATTTGAAGATTACAATTCCAACTGCTAAACCTAAAGAAAAAACTGATCATTGAAAATTTCCTAAGAATGGTCAAAAGTGTTTATTTTAAAAATGATTATCCTAAGAATGTCAATCACACCTGTTACGCAAGATAAACATGGTCTAGAGAATTGTCACAGACTACTCTGGCTTGAGTTAGCAATGTTGTCCTGTGTTGTTAAATTTTATTTCGACAGTAGCTCTTATTTTTAAGTGCTTAACTCAATTTAAAAATATATTATCTCTTTGGGATCAGAATTTAGCACTGCTTTAATCTGTTTCTCGATAGAAAACTTAAAATCTTTTTTAAAAGTAATTGAACAAAGAATGTGATTAGTCAAAGTTTCTACAATGACAAGCTATCAAAACAGAATCAGCTGTGATTTCAGGAAAATGAATGGAAAACAGAAAAGAGCAAGGAACTGGTTCACAACTCAGTGTAATAACATCTTTTTAGTAAGACAAGTTCCTTGGATGGCAACAGAACATTGTCTAGGAAAAATATTAAAGCTTTAATCGATAAATCTATGATGACTAAAACCATCTATATTTCAAACAGCTTCTGACATTAAAAAATAAAATTAAAATTAAATAAAACTTGAGAACCAAAACGAGTTAAACAGACGATATACACGTCACTACTTCTACATTCCTTCCTTCCAAAACTACTTCCACAGGGAAAGAATTCTTGAGCCTCCTTGCATGTGATCATTTGGTGTCATCACCAAACTGGTTGCATTTGAAAAACCTGGACACCTCAACTGATGGCAGACATGACAGACACCTGGGAAAGACCGGCTTGTATTCATGGCGCTTAGGGGGAAAAAACCATTAAGTAACCCCTGTGCTCTGATCTGAAGTAGCTTGAAACAGAAGGGGGGGGGGGGATGATTCTATGGAGCTGAGAAACTACACCAGGATAAAAGAGTTTATTTTCCTTGGTCTCACCCAGAGTGGAGACGTGAGTATAGTCTTATTTCTTTTCCTGCTGCTGGTATATCTCGTGACCCTGCTGGGGAACCTGCTCATCTTGGTCACCGTGACCTGCGAAGCTCGCCTGCACACGCCCATGTACTTCCTGCTCCTGAATTTATCTATTGCTGACATCTGCTACTCCACCATCACCACCCCCAAGCTGCTGGTGGACCTTCTGTCCCAGAGAAAGACCATCTCGTTCAATGGCTGCTTCACCCAGATGTTTTTCTTCCACCTCATTGGTGGGGTGGACGTGGTCTCCTTGTCGGTGATGGCGCTGGACCGTTACATTGCCATCTCCAAGCCTCTGCACTACGTGAGCATCATGCGCAAGGACCGGTACCTAGGGCTGATCGCTGCCTCCTGGCTGGGGGGCTTCATGCACTCCATCGTGCAAATCGCCCTCTTGCTGCCCACCCCTTTCTGCGGCCCCAATGTTCTGAATACTTTCTACTGTGACGTTCCCCAGGTCCTCAAGCTCGTGTGCATGGACATTACTAAGATTGAGCTACTGATGATTTTCAACAACGGCATGCTCACCACGCTCTGGTTCCTCCTCCTCCTGGTGTCCTACATGGTCATTCTGCTGTTGCTCAGGTCTCAGTCAGGGGAGGGCAGGAAGAAAGCCATCTCCACCTGCACCTCCCACATCACGGTCATCACCTTGCACTTCGTCCCCTGCATCTATGTCTACGCCCGGCCCTTCACTGCCCTCCCCTCAGATAAAGTCATCACTGTCACCTACACTGTCATCTCCCCACTGCTGAACCCCTTGATTTACACCCTGAGGAACCAGGAGATGAAGACAGGCATGAGGAGACTCTGGAAGAGACTCAGACCTTCTGACAGGGCTTAAAAGAGTGACATTTTCCTCACCACCTTTGACAATGGCCAATCTGATCAGATATATTGACTCAAGGATTTTCATTCATTTCTATATTTCTACTAGAAAAGACAAAGGTGCTCAAGACTTTGACCAGCATTTAATAAAGTAAAATGTCTCCTGAGCCAGGAGTGGTGGTGCGTGCCTGTAATCCAAGCACTGGGAGGCAAGAGGCCCAGGATTGCTTGAGTTCGTGGGTTCGAGACTACCCTGGGCAACATAGCGAGACCTGATCTCAAAAATGTAGCCAGGTGTGTTGGCAGGCTCCTGTAATCCCAGCTACCTGAGAGGCTGAGGCTGGGGATCTCTTGGGTCCGCGGGATCGGGACTACCCTGGGCAACAGGGAAACCTAGTCTCAAAAAAAAAAAAAGTTTCCATGTGACAAAGCGAAGCAGAAAGATCATCGTTCACTGGTATGGTGCTTACAATATGGCATTGGGAAAAACACAGAAAATGGAACCAAAATTTACTCAGCCAGTTTTATCACAGTGTAATTTTTTTTCTAGGTTGATTGAGATCAAAGTCTTTGCTGAAAGTATCGTCTATGTAAGATGGACAGGGATATTTTGACACACATGTATATTTTGAAATAATTATTGGAGAAACTGAATTAAAGTAGGTCATTATTTGTTGCTTCTTACAAAGGCATGTGAAACTACCACTGTCTAAATACTATTTTCAGTCAAGAAGCATAATATCATGCCCACCACAGACGTGCTCTGTTGCCTTGAATAGAGATATGTCTTAAGACATAATGCAGCTTGGGTGTTGAATTGTATCATTTCTTCCACAAAGACATCACATCTTAATCATGTAAACACAACCAAAGTAAGTGTCATTCTGATTTTATAATGGGAACAATTTCAATGCTTATGATCTGAAGATTTTCCCATCTTCAGTCCACAGTCCAATGGTTGAGAGCAGGAGCCTAGAGAACAAGGATCTTATGGAAAGTCCTGACCCTGACATCACTGGGAAGCTCAGCCTTCACACCCCTGCCCTGCATCCCCTCACACCCTGGGCTTAGCCAACACAGGGATTGAATCTACTTCCCAGCTTTTATTCTCCATCCTCCTATCTCCCCTAACATGGTGCTCCTTTGTTCCCTGGTGCACCCTTGCCCTGGCAGAGCAATGAACATTCATAGGAAATTGTCGGACTGAAACGTTTAGTGATTGGCTACTGCGTTTCATGCACGTGAATCTCCAATCACTGGAGAAGGTGGTTTAAAAACAGCTCATTTTCATTCTCTAAGAACAATGATTTCCTGAAAATGATGGATGCCCGAGAAGTTGCATCAAATATGCATACACATCCAAAAAGGCTGGGATGGAGAGGAATAGATCAATCAATATACCAGACCAGATTTTGTTTGATTCTGTTTGTTTACTACTAGGCTGGTAGCAGCTGCTGGGACGTGTTTTTCCTCCCTGCTTCTGGGAGCAGATGCTCGGTCTTCTTTATTTTTAGGAGTCTAGAAAAATGTTCAGTTTTGAACATGTGCCATATAACTCTGAGTCCAGATCAGACACGCAAAGTCCCCTGAGTGGGGAGGTGCTGGTGAGTTGGAATTTAGGGATCATGCTGGAATGTGAGGACCCTAGACAGCCTCCTTCTCGGTCCTTGTCTTCAGCAAGGAAAGGATTCAATGTTGAGACTAAAGTCACAGAGAAGCAGGAGATGAGTTGATAAGCAGGGAAGAAGAACAGGAAAGTTCCTAGGCCGAGAGGGGACCTGAGTGGGGGGACAGGAAAGCTCTCCAGGTAGAGAGGGGTCCAAGTGGGTGACCCCCGAGGTGGCGAGAAGTAGGTGCTTCTATGGGAATAGTGAGCAAGAAGTGAGGATTAGTTGTTGGGTGTCTCTATGTTGTGTCTCCTGCTGATTGGCTGGGCCCATGGAGTCACCTAATCTACTGAGTGAGGGGGTTCAGTTACTCAGATCCACCGAATTTGCCCACATTACTTGGCCCACCTTCCCAAACTAGTCTTGGTTCACTGCCTTGGCACTGTGCTATCGTATTGGCATTCCAAACTCTCCAATAAGCCTGATAAATGGACCTAGACCTGGGGAGGAAGAGAAAGTGCCCTCTTGCTTTTAACTAAAACCTGAAGCAGCTAGTGTTGGCGAAGATGAGAAGAAAAGGGAATCCTACACACTGCTGGTAGGAAGGGGAATGGTTGTGGCCAGTAGGGAAAACAGGATGGAGGGTCCTCAAAAGTTAAAAACTACAGCTACTGTATGTCCATCTACTCTTATTCTAGGTGTTTGTGCAAAGAACATGAAAACGCTCATTTGAAAAGATACACACACCCCTGTGGAAATTGCTGCTCTGGTCATATTAACTAAGGAATGGAGATGGTCCAAGTGGAGTGGGATGAATAGACAAGGAAGGAATGAGTGGGAAATGCTGGGGATACTACACAGCTATTAGAAAAATGAAATCCTGCCACAATGGAGGGACCACAAGGGGACACTACTAAGTGGAATAAGTCTGAAGACAAACACAAAATAATGTCACTCATATGTGGATTTGAAAGACAAAAGCAAGTGAACAAAAGAAGCAAAATAAACATTAAATCCTAGATTATTATGACAGCAGCAAAGTGGAAAGGGGTGAGGGTGGGAATGAGAGGGAGTGTCAGTTGACTGGTGACAGGTGGCGATCCAGTTTGGTGTTGGGTAAGGTGGGTATATGCATTGTGAAGGTGTGAAGCTGTTTTCCTGAAACTTGTATAATATGGTATATCAACATTACCTCAATTGCAAAAAAGGCAAAAGAGATTGTAGGCAAAAGTAATCACAGTCGTGTATTTCTTAATCTTTGAAGTGACATCCTATGGCTCTCGCAGGGTTCTAGTCTTTCCGTCCTGTCTGCAGACAAGGTGAGGACACTGCTCTCTAGGATGTGGCACTCAGGGCAGAGAACTCTCTCAGAGATGAAAAATGATGAAAAATACTGTAAATTATGAAAACAACCTAAAAGCAATTTGTTCAAAAGGGACTGCAGAAGAAAAAACAGGCAAGAGACCTGGGATTGCTTGAGTTCACTGGTTCAAGACTACCCCATGCAACATTGCGAGACCTGGTCTCGAAAAAGCAACCAGGAGCAGTGGTGGGCATCTGTAGTCCTAACTAGCTGGGAGACTGAGGCTGGGAATCACTTGAGTTCGCGGGATCAGGATTATCCCAGGCAACATAGCAAAACCTAGTCTCAAAGAGAGAGAGTGTGATGGGCGGGCGGGCGGGCGGGCGGGCGGGCGGGCGGGCGGGC
>PVHY01019948.1:0-26478 GCA_004024945.1 Uropsilus gracilis | reverse complement strand
TTTTAAGGGAGGTGAGGGTGGGGGGGGGGGGGGGGCAGGAGGGAGCACCAATCTTACAAGGTTATTGTAAAGAGGCTTCATCCTCATTAACTGGCTCAGGCAGAGCCAGAGAGGAGCCGTGGCACCAGAGGGTCCCCAACCTGGGACATGGAGGATGTAAAACAACACAAAACAGAAAAGGACTGAAGCTCCTAAGCCTTTTGTGGTATGTGTTCAATGGAGATGATCTGATTAATAGACAGGAGGGGGTCCTAGGCTCAGGTGGGAAGTCTGTTTGGCCCACCCTCCCACACAAAAGACAGAAATCCGGCATTCCTGGTGTGGGGCAGAGTTCACCAGCCCAGTGTCAGGATACTGGGTTCTAGACCTTCCCCTGGACTTTCCATCTTTGTGACCCTGGACAAGTCACTTCCTTCTTAGGCCCTGTTTCATCAAGTGTGAAATTAAAGGCTATACTTCCAATTTTTTCAGCAGCAGAATCTTTTCCTCAGATGCAATCTTTTGTAGGAAAACAACAATCGTGCATAAAACTGAACAAAGTAGAGAAGCATAATCATTAGGCTTAATTCATAATTCATGAGCAAAATCATTAGCATAGTCATTTAAAACTCTAAAATGTTAACATTCACTTATAAAGTTGATCAGTGAAAACAATGAGTTTAACACACAAAAGTGGGACAAACAGGATCAGAGTTGATGTAGCCAGATAATTGGCCTGAACCTCCCTTTGTTTCCAGAAGTTTTCTGGTTGCACAATACTGAGAAGATGCTGGCAGAAGACCTTCTCCCTGAGTGTGTGCTCAAAAAAGAGGCTAACAAGGCAATTCAAGGTACACGCTGGAGCTCTCCAATTAGGGCTAAGGTTTGATGTGTAGCTATTTAAAAGTATATTTTTTAATTATTAGTTTAAAATCTATTTGACATAAAATGTGAATCAAAGTTTTGCAAACTGTGAGCCACCATTCCAGAAGCCCAGGGCTCCACAACACAAGTTAGCACTGCCCCTCAACACAGCCTCGTCACCCCCCTGCCATCCCTGTCTCCACCCAGCCCTGCCACTCCAAGGAAGCAGATCACGAGCCCCTGCCCCCACTTACCCCAGCCCCAGCCCTCCTGACTACACTCCCCCATCAGTCTTATGCCATCTGTCCCTGGCTGGGCACACCTGGGTACTGCAGGGGGATGTCAATCTTGGGTCCGATGACATAGTGGCCCTCCTCCAGGGTGTGGGCTGTCACTGTGGTCCACTGCCGGCAGGAGTGTATAAGCAGGATGTCTCGCTCACTGACGCCCTCGGCATACTCCCCTGGGAAGGGAAAGGGAGGATAGAAGGGGAGGGGAAGGAAAAGCATCAGGAGGGGCAGAGAGAATAAGCAGGGTGACCTCTGCGCCTCCTCACCAAGACCCTGCCTGAGGACAGCGCCCCAGGATCCCTGCCCAGGTCAGCAATGCTCAAGGGACAGGCAGGCTGCCAGCTGTGGCCTTGGAGCGGTAAGTCAGGCCCTGCTTCTCAGGGCTCCGGCTCCTGATGGCGCCCCAGCAACCAGCCAGGCAGCCATCCTTCATTCATCATTCAGTCTGAGTGCCTGCTGTCCCAGCCAGGGGCTCCCAGGGGGTGAGCCCAGCCCCTGCCCTCCAGGAACCCTTAGGCCCATGGGAAGAGATAAGAATGGAGAATGCAGGCCAATTTTGAGGGTGAGTGCTGGGCGCTCACTGAGGAGAGCCACAGACTCTGGCTGGGCATGGCTGAGCAGAAGACCCTTGAGCTGGGCCTCACACCCCCTGCAGAATTCTGAGCCCTAGTTGCTGGCTCAGCCAGGCCAGGAGGGCCTCGTTGGATGAACAGAGACAACTAGGAAGGGTCTGTGGGTGTGGGACCCAGTTGTGAGGGCTCTCATAGTCACCCATCACTGGGATCAGGAGAATGGCAGGGCTTAGAGGAGCTGGTTCCTCACTCTGTCATGGCTGCTCCTTGTCCCCCATTGCCACAGGCTGTGTCTGCATTCAGGGACCTCCAATAGAAGCAGATTAAGTCTCAGATACCCCCAACCCTATTTCAGAGAAGCTGCTTCTTGGCGTGTCCCTCCCTCAGCCTTCATTCTCTCAGACTTTGGAACACAGTGATGATCTGGGAGGTACACGTGGAGAGGGGGGACAACTAGTCCACAAGAAAGCTGCCTGGGGCAGAGGTGTTGGGAGGGGTCTGGGTCTGGAGGCTCCAAACCCAGCAACCGTTTCCAGGGGAGCAGGCGAGGTTGGCCCAGCTTGCAGGAGGCCAGTGGAGCTGTCTCCTGGCTGCAGCTGGTGGGCAGACTGGGAGTAGAGAATGCTCCTTCTGAGCACCCTCCCCAAGACATAACTTTTTAAACTTCAGTCCTAACCCCTCCCCCCCCAACAGATGGGAAATGATTTACCCTGAAAGCTGGGGTCTCCATGAAGAGTATATATTTGGGCATGGGGGTGGGGAAGAGAACGTGTTCAGGACCTTTGGTAAGGGTCTGGCTCACCTGTGTGTGTGCGTGTGTGTGTGTGTGTGTGTGTGTCTGTGTGTGTTTTGGTGGGGGGACTGAGCCTTCCTCTTCAACCTTCTGGAGCAGAGGGTTCTACGTGCAGCTTCTTCTTGAGGCTCTCCTAAGCCCCAGCCCATCCTTCCACGGGGCACATACCAACCACCCTGGGCCATGGTCACCAAGAGTTGAGTCAACACAACCACCTGCTTGTCACCCCAGTGGCACAACTTAATCCCATGTCTCAGTAAGGGGCCCTCACTAATGCAGAGGCAATGGGGACCCTCAGAACTTCAAGACATACCTGTGCTCCCATGCTCACACACATGAGACCACAGCCACACTGGCACGGACAGACAGGCAGCACACAGCTGCTCATGCTCACTGTCAGTGGTAAGCTTTGTGAAGCAGGATGCTCCTTCTCATGGAGTCTGCAGACCAGTGGAAGGACAATAAATACCTATTGAATAGTATGTGGTGCAGGAGACAAGCAGGGACGCCACAGGTGTGAACAGAGCCCAAAGGACACCTGCCCCGGCCGAGCAACTCAGATAGGATCCCCCCCAGCAGGGAGAGATGTCACAGAGAACAGGAGAGGAGTGGCCAGACAGAATCTAGCGCCAACAGACCCATTCACGCAGACACACAGCCTCGCTGCTGACACCGACTGTCTCTGGATCACAAGCTGCCCATCCGGCGACCATCGGAGAACAAGACGTTGGGCTGCGAGACACCCTTGCCAGACGGCCCGGCACGGATGCTCCCACCGAGGCTGCCCCGGCCGCAAGCTGACGCTGACGGTGCCCAGTCCACGCCGCCCAGGATCGGAGGAGGGGCTGCGGGCCCCGCGGAGCCGAGAGGAGCCAGTGGCCGCGGGCCCCATTAGCATTCAGGGAAGCGAGTGTGCCAACGCGGGCCAAACCCCTATTCTTCTCGCACACAAAACCCCCGGCCTGGCTGCCAGCCCCGGCTCTCGCCCCTCCCCCAGCCGGCAGCCCCTCTTCCCCCAAACGGTCCCCTCGCTCCGGGCAGCTCCAGGCGGCCCTGGCCCTTCTCCGGGCCCCACGCACGGTCCCAGCGGCAGAGCAGCCCGAGGCCCTGGGTCCCAAGGATAAGTGGGGCAACAAATGGGGACGACAGGGGGCCGGGGCCGTCACGCCCGGCGGGACGACCCTCTCACTCGGGCTCCCCAGAGGTGACCTGCCGGCCCGCAGGCCCGGAGGCTGCTCCTCGGAACGCGAGCGGCAGCGGGTGCGAGAAGGGTCCCGAGAGAGGCAAAGCGGGGCTGGGGGGCGGCGGCCGGGGGAAGACAGAGTATGAGGCCCCGGGGATGTGGAGGACGGAGGTGAGAGGCTGAAGACAAAGAGAAGAAGGGGGGCGCGGCCCGGGGCAGGGTCCGGGCAGCACCGGGCAAAGGGGTGCGCCGACGGGGCGGGCACGGTGGCTCGCCCAAGCTCCGGGCTGCAGTACGGCCCGAAAACTCCGTCCAGGCCCGGCCCCAGGCCCAGGTTTCTGTCCGAATGCCCGTCCGCGGGGCCCAGGGAGAGCGGACCCCCGGCCCGAGGGCCCTCAGTTTCCCAGAAAGGCGCGCCAGGAGCGCGCGGGGGCCCCGGCAGGGGGCGGGAGAGCCGCGGCTGCCTCTTCACTGCCCCGCGAGCACCTGCCTGGAGGACCCCTGGTTGCCCCGTGGCACCCCAGCCGCCCTTCCCGGCACCCCGGTACCTGGCCCGAGGCAGGCGAGTGTGGGCAGGCGGCAGCGGCTGACGATGAGGTCGAGCGGGAAGGCGCCCATGCTCCAGCGCAGGCCCGCCAGCCCGGCCGCCAGCTTCTCCATGGCATGGGCGTCCCGGGGCCGCCGTCCCGGGGCCCCGACGGCCAGTCCTGCGCGGCCCGGGCTCCCGCCGCCGCCTCCTGGGGCCGCCGCGGCGCTCCCCGCCTGGCGGCCCGGCCGGGCTGCGGGCGTCACGTGGCCGGTCTCCCCGCGGGGCGCCGGCCCCCGCCCCCGGCCCTCGCCCCACCCCCGGCCCGCGCCCGCCGCCGCCAAGTCCCGCCTCCCCGCCCGGGCCCTGCTCGCCCGCCCCTCCCGAGCGTCCAGGTGACAGCCGGGGGCTGGGCGCGCCCGGCGGGGCCCGGAGGGAAAACGGAGACGCGAGGTGACATCTGCGGGGCCGGAGACCAGGGCTCGTCCTCCCCCTCCCCGCCGAGCGTACCCTCTCGCCGGGACCCCCCGGGAGCCGCGCCGGTCCTCGCCCTCTCGGGGGTCCTCCCCTCACCCCGAGCCGGGTCGCGCTCCGCTTCCCAAAGGTCGGACCGAATTCAGCCGCTGTGGACCCTCCCGCCGCCGCCGCCTCTGGGGTAATTTCCACCTCCAGCTTCACTAACCCCATTTTACGGAAGAGCAAACTGAGGCGCAGGGGTCAAGTGGCAGGCAGGACGAAGACCCAGCTTTGGCCACAAGTCCTGTTGCCTTCTGTTGTCGCCACGGCCTGATACCTCCCTGTCGGCCCCTCTCTAGAGCCGTTTCCAAGCCCCCCGCCCCCTCTTACCGATGTTCACTTGTCCAGCCATACACAGCACGTCCTCTGTGACTGCTCCCTGAGAGTCTGGAAACGAGGACGCTGAGGTTAAGGCACGTAACGGTGGTGCAGTCTTCTCTACTCCAGGCGGTTGCCAGACGCCCTGTCCTTCTATATTCCCTTCTCTTCATTTGCTCTTCTTTTCAGTTCTTTGTCCAACTTCCTTCTGCTCTGGCTCCCGAGCGCCTCCAGAAGTAGACGGTTACCTTCGCCCCGATGTGTCTGCAGCGCCTCCTGTAGGTGGACAGCGGCTGGTGCAGGCCTACCGAGGCACCGGCCAACCTCAGGGCTTGGTGTGGCCACCATGGAGTGGAGGGCCTCAGTCCTGAGGGCTGCTTTAACGGAACTCCATGGCCTCTAGTCCTGGGTCTCCGTCCTTAAGAGGGGACACTCATATGCATACACACACACACACAGACTAACCCATTTCTTACACATGCACGCGCACTCACACGCGCACACACAGACTAATCCATTTCTTCCAAAGTGACTGGTATTCCCTGTCCTATGACCTTAACCCCTGAGAGAAATGGCCCCCAAAATATAAACACTTCTCAGATAGAAGAGACATTTCAGATCACACGTTCAATCTCCATTTTTCGCAGAGGAAAGAAACAGGGCAGAAATGTTCTGCTTCAGGGTGGCTCAGCAAGAAACAAGCAGTGCTGTAGTTAGAGGACAGGCCTCCTGCCTCAACTCTCTTCATGCTAAACCGGTGGGCCCACAGGGACAGGGCCACCCTGGAGGGAGTGGAGACTGAGGAGCTGCCCCACAAGTTTTTTCTCTTCCTTCAAACACCACAGAGGTATGGCTTGGAGTGACCTACATGAACAGAGCCTCTTATGGGTCTGTGGGTATGGGTTCTTCCCTGGCAAAGTGGGAAGAGAAACATCCCCAAAGGAAAGAGACTAGAGGAAGGTGAAAATATGCATGTCTTAAGAAAGAATGGAGGAGGAGATGAGGTGGCCAGAATGAAAAGGGACACAACTTAGAGTCACTTTTCCTTCACATGGACACCATGTGATTTGTCATCCAAATGGACATTTTTGAGAGTAAAAAGGTGCCAGTCAGGACAATGGGCATGACTAGAGTCCCAAACAGCAGGTGAAACCAGGACTGGACCATATGGTCACCCTCTGAGACATCACATCTCTGGTGGATTCTCATTTTCAGTCTCCCCTTTTCACCTCAACTCTGGGCCTCAGTTTCCAGCTATGCTCCTTCACCCCATAGAGGCATTCATTTCACAGGCATCCAACAATCACATTTGAACTTGGTCCCCTTTTTTTTATGATCCCAGCTAAGGACGTCACCTTTCACCTGGAAATCCTCTTAACCCTTACCTCCCCCTGGTGACCAAGTCCTGGATATTCAGCTTCCACCATGTATAAAGTTGTCTCACCTCTTCTCCAACCCTGATGTCCTAGCCCATCTTCAGTTCTCCAGTCTTCTCACCGCCAGGTTACACCGCATTTTCCTAAAATTCCAAAACCCCTATAACTCTGTATCTCAGCTGAGTCAGGGATCAAGTATGAGACATCAAACACAATCACCTAACTCGTTGGACCTGCATTCTAACTGGTATAGACTGTTCTAGAGCTTCTCCAGGACTCTAACTGTTGGTGAGTTGCCAGGGACCTCACCCAAGTGCCCAGACACATACATCTCTTGATTTGCTTGGAACTCAGGCGCCTGTAGACAGGAATTCAGTTTAGAGTTGGAAACACTTTGATCTTTTCTTGGACAAGATTGCTGAAAAAAGTTTGGCAGTGTGGAGAGCTGGGAAGCACCCTGAGCGAGGGAGATGTTCAACAGACAGGCCAGACCCAGCACTGGGTCTGGAATTGAGAGTTAAGGAACCAAGGGGCATGTGAGGCTGAACCTGAGCTTCAGCCTGTGGAAAGTGGCAGCCTGGGGAAGGCTGGGCTGGGGGGGCAGAGGCAAAGTCACTGGACTCCCAACTGTTCTGTTACGGGTTCCACCTCTACGAGGGTAGAGGAAGGCTCCACACAAGGTCAGTGATCTGGGAGAGGTGGTAGCGAGGGAGTTATAACTGAAGCCACTATTGGCTCAGAGACCAGGCTGTGGCTGTGGTTGGCCAAGCTGCCGTTGAGTGGGGCAGAGTAAACAACAGGGTAGAAAGACAGTGAGGGTGCTCAGCAGTGGTTCGAGTTATCTGTGAAATAACGGCATCCTACCCCATATGGATGATCCTATATGGACTCATGAACTGGGCTAGGGAACATTTGGTAAGCACCTCTGAGGATTCCAAGGAATAGATATGTCATCACTTTTTCCTTCAGAAAATCCTAAAAGTAGACAAAAGTAGAGATAATACTCCTAGGAATCCTTATGTACTCATCTCCCAGCTTTATACTTACCATCCTAGGGCTGATCTTTTCTCTATGTACCTGCTTGCTCCCCCCACAGTGTTTTTAAAAAGTTTTATTGAGATATAATGCACGTGTAATTCAATTCATCCCTGACAGTGTAGAATTCAGTATTTTTAGTATACCCACCATTTTGTGCAACATTACCATGATGTAATTTTCAAGTGTGTCCAACCCTCCCCACAAGCTAACCTGTACCTGTACCCATTAACTGGATATCCTGTTAACTGGAGTCAGCCCATCTCTCTTTGCCTCCCCATATGTAAACAGACACTATTCTGTTTTCTGTATTTATAATTTTACTGATATATTTTTCATCTACAAAGAAAAATAAAATACATGGTCTGTCACTGACTTCTTTCATTTCACATAAGCCTTTAATGTTCTGTGTTGTGCCACTTATCAGTACTTGATTCTTTTTTGTGACTGGATAATATTCCACTGTATGGATGGACCACATTTTATATATTCATTTATTCATCCATAAGTTGCTATTTGAGTTGTTCCCGTCTTCTTTTTTTTTTTAGAGACTAGGTCTCACTATGTTGCCTTGGGTTAGTCCTGATCCTGTGGACTCAAGCAATCCCCAGCTTCAGCTACCCAGGTAGCTAGGATTACAGGTGCATGCCACCATGCCCAACTATTTTTTAGAGACTAGGTCTCACTGTGTTGCCTGGGGTAGTCCCGAACCCATGGACTCAAGTGATTCCTAGTCTCAGCCTCCCGAGCCTGGGATTAAAGGTGTGTGCCACCACACCTCCACCCCAGCCCCCCATTTTTTTTAAATTATTTATTTATTTATTTTTGAGACTAGGTCTTGCTATTTTTGCCCGTGGAACCACAGGCTCTCGTTGCCCGGGGTACCACAGACTCAAGCAATCCCCAGCCTCAGCTTCCCAGGTAGCTGGGATTACAGGCGTGTGCCACCACACCCAGCTATTTTTTGGAACTAGGTCTCGCTACAGGCCCCAGGCGGGACTCGAACCGCGATCCCTAACCCCGGCCGCTTCATAGGCTGAAGCTTACAGGCATGAGCCACCGTGCCCGGCCTGCCCCCCATTTTTTTTTAGAGACTAGGCCTCGCTATGTTGCCAGGGTAGTCCCAAACCCATGGACTCAAGTGATCCCGAGCCTCAGCCTCCCAGGTAGCTGAGATTACAGGCACAGGCCACCACACCCAGCTTTCCCTTCTTTTTTTTCTTGCATAAACATTGCTGTGAATAAGCTCTTTGTGTACAAGCTCTTATGAGAACATGTTTTCATTTTTCTATCTAATGGTAAAGTTTCCAGGTCATATGTTCACTCTACCTTTTTAGAGAACTGACAAACTATTTTCCACAATGATTGTACTATTTAACATTCTCAATTCCAATAGTTCCACATCCATATCAACACTTATTATCTGTCTTTTTAACTATAGCCATCCTAGTGAATATGAAGTGGTATCTCATTTTCCCTAATGACTAATGGTGCTGAGTATTCTTTCATGTGCTTACTAGATATTTGTATACTAACTTTGGAGAAATATCTATGCAAATAATTTGTCTGTTTCAAAATTTGGTTATTTATCTTTTTTTGAAAATTCATTTATTAAAGCTAAATTCTTTTAATTTCTTACGGTAAATGGTTACTGGGATACCTTCCCTCCACCCCACCCCACACCTCTTCACTCAGTCTCCTCTCTCGTTGTTCTTTGTTGGTTTATGTTGAGTTCATTGGTCTCTTCTTTTTCTGTGGCTGTGTCCATTTGTTGAATGAGGGACTGTGTTCCTGGGAAACGGCATATTGTGCTTGATGTAGTCTTAGCTTTTCATTGGGCAGCCAGTTCAATGCTCATTTGGGGTTTATCAATGTCTTCTTGCTGCTGGCTGCTCTCTATTTATCTTTTTATTGTTGAGTTGCTACAGTTCTTTATATATTCTGGATACAATTTACCAGAGATATGATTTGCAAGTATTTTTTCCCATTCTGTGGATTTTCTGCAGCATGAATTTTTTGGTATTGTTTGCAGCACAAATTTTTTATAAAGTCTAATCTA
This sequence comes from Uropsilus gracilis, assembly GCA_004024945.1. NCBI lineage: Eukaryota > Metazoa > Chordata > Mammalia > Eulipotyphla > Talpidae > Uropsilus > Uropsilus gracilis. The sequence goes on along the minus strand of PVHY01019948.1, from coordinate 16,967 downwards.
CCTTTTTTTTTCTTTTATTGTGTGTGTTTTAGTTGCCAGTCTAAGAAATCAATGTCTAACTCAAGGTTATGGAGGCTTAGGTCTATGTTTTCTTCTAGGAACTTTGTAATTTTAACTCTGCTAGGTTTATGATCTACGTAATTTTTATGTGTGAGGTAGTGAGATAGGACTCCAACTTCATTCTTTTGCATGTGGATATCTGTTGTCCCAATACCATTTATTGACAAGTCTATTCTCTCCCCAATTTAATTTTCTTGTCAAAGATTAATTGGATATAAATATATTCATAGGGCATTGAAACAGGTTTTAGCTATCACTTTATCACTTCACTTGTAAGTACTTTTATTTCTTCTATTTTTTGAGACTAGGTCTTGCTATGTTGGCCGGGGTAGTCTAGAGAATCCACAAATCCAAGTGATTCCTAGTCTCAAACTCCCAAGTAGCTAGGATTACAGGCATGTGCCACCATGCCTAGCTTGTAAGTACTTTAATATTAAAGTACTTTTTTATAAGATATACTAACAGTAATATTACATAACTAAAAACTAATACTTTCTTAATATTGTAAAATATTTAGTCCATTTTTATAGTTGCTTAATTATACTGTTGGAGAGCTTAGTACAAGTATTTGAATGAAGGTCCTAATGAGACTCCTACAGTTTTTCCTTGCAATTTATTTGTAGAAAAAAATTGGATCATTTGTCCTATAGCATTTCTCCAAGTTTGAATATTTTTGATTCAGTCCCTTTGGGTGGCTTAACATGGTACTGTCTTCTGATTTCCTCTAAATCCATGCTACAATGTAGGTAATAAATCAAATACAGGTGAATCTTGTGGCTTTGACAGGTCTATTCTATAGGAGGTGTTGGCTCTTCCATCAAGAGTCATCTAGTGTCAAAATGACTCTATTTTGTGATGTCAGCAGCCATTGTTGACAAAGACCTAAGTGTCACCTTTCCAACATAGGGCTGACTCCTCTTTCCTTAGTGCCCCAGTGTACACACCACACCACTGCATTATAAACACTGCTTATTGCATTGTACTGTCATCATTTCCTTACTGTCATACCCCCATTGTATCTGGTTATATTTTCTTCTCCAGAGGAACTGGCATGCTATCTGGGTTACAGTAGCCATCAGGAGATAGCACGCATCAGTAGATAAGGCTGGGAGAATGACATTTGAATATGCAAGTTTCTGAACCTCTTTCCAGGGGTGCCAGGAGTAATTGTCAAGTTTTATTTTGCAATTGTCAAAATTTCATGAATTTCTGTGAATTATGAAACAGTTATTATTAAAAAGTAAATGATAAGATTACAACTAATCTTATATTAAACCATAATCGCTGGGCATGGTGGCACATGCCTGTAGGTGGCAGCCTAGGAAGCCATGGCTGAGGCCAGGGATCGCGGTTTTAGTCCCGCCACGGGCACATAGCGAGACCTAGTCCCAAAAAAACAGCTGGGCGTGGTGGTGCACACTTGTAATCCCAGCTACCTGGGAAGCTGAGGCTAGCGGTTGCTTGAGTCGGTGGTGCCCCGGGCAACATGAGCCTGGGATTCCACAGGCAAAAATAATAAGACCTAGTCTCAAGAAAAAAAAAAAAAAAATCCATAATAAATACTTAAAATTCATCAGTTACTCATTATTTTATTACATTTTACCATGCTCTTTAGGGTATCCTGATTGTATCTGTCTGGTGGAAAAATTATGTCCTGTGTGCTACTGTTTATCTCTTCCCACCTCTGTGTTCAGTGATACCAGATTGACTACTTGTTATCAACTGAGTTGGGACTATTTACACCACAAATTGGCATATGCAGCCGGGCACGGTGGCTCATGCCTGTAAGCTTCAGCCTATGAAGCGGCCGGGGCCAGGGATCACAGTTCGAGTCCTGCCTGGGGCCCGTAGCGAGACCTAGTTCCAAAAAAATAGCTGGGCGTAGTGGCGTGCGCCTGTAATCCCAGCTACCTGGGAAGCTGAGGCTGGGGACTGCTTGAGTCCGTGGTATCCTGGGCAATGAGAGCCTGCGGTTCCACGGGCAAAAATAGCAAGACCTAGTCTCAAAACAAAACAAAACAAAACAAAACAAAACAAAAAAATGGCAAATGCTATGAATCAAGATTTTTTTTTTTTTATCTTGGAGAGGGGATAAAAATAGTACCCACTTCATACAGTATGTAGAAAAAGTACTTCACACTACACATTTTAATAAATGTTAGTCAAAACTATTTTTGTATTCCTCAGTGTCATTAAGCACTTTAAGGCAAACGTACCCTGGACTATTCTACACCCACTAGAAATATTTTTAAAAGAATTGGGGAAATTCAGGCCGGGCACCGTGGCTCGTGCCTGTAAGCTTCAGCCTATGAAGCAGCCGGGGCTAGGGATCGCAGTTCGAGTCCCGCCTGGGGCCTGTAGCGAGACCTAGTTCCAAAAAACAGCTGGGCGTGGTGGCGCGTGCCTGTAATCCCAGCTACCTGGGAAGCTGAGAATGGGGATTGCTTGAGTCCGTGGTACCCCGGGCAACGAGAGCCTGCAGTTCCACGGGCAAAAATAGCAAGACCTAGTCTCAAAAAAAAAAAAAAAAAAAAAGAATTGGGGAAATTCTTACGGAACAGTGTTATGTTAAAAAAGTCAGGATATACCATTTCATACATAGATAAACTATAAGAAAAGGAATGTCCAGCTATAAATCTATAAATAAGTAGTAGTGAGGTAACATCCAATATAATTATAGTTAGTTATGTAAGATACAGGAAAGTCCTTAGAGTCCCTACCACAAGGGGAATTTTTTTTTTTTAAGTCTAATCTGCGTTGATGATATTGACTAAACTTATTGTGGATCATTTCACAGTATGTAAAGTTAACTCACTAGGCGGTCATCTTAAACATATATAGCGCTGTATGTTGATTACAACCAGCACAACTGACAGAAAAAAAGAAAAGACATAAAACCCACCAAAGGAAGCAATGTTAAAAATATGTGTGGATCAAATAAGAAGCAATATTGTTTCTCTACTTCTTAAAATTTTTCCAAAGTGAATAGGGACTTCTTAGATGACTAAAAGTTTGCTCACAAACTTTGCGAACGAAGGGATGGAACTGGATGGGATCTGACACCTTGTCTAGCTCCAACATTCTGGTGTTTGAATATTCTCCAAATAGACATTTTGCTGCAACCAGGGGGAGAAGACGGACCTCACAGGAATGTTGGCTCCTCTGGGGGTGAAGGCCCAGGAGAGAGGGGTACAGAAGAGGCTTTGAGGGTACAGCAGGTATTTCTGGGATGGTTTGCTCCCTTCTAGGGCACCAGTGAGACTACTCCCTGGGCCCTCATTCAACCTGTTTCTTTGATAAAAGAAAGTCTTTCACTACCACTTCATTTCAAATTTAGGCATTCAAACTTGCACTAAAAATACACAACCATCGGATTTATTTGGAGTTGTTTTCATTTCACTCACAAGTCTAAGTAATTTTGACGGACATAGCTGCAACATTTCATTCCATGTTCTGTGTTCACTAGTTTCCTTCTTGACTGTCTTTTGCAATAATGTTAATATTGCAATATTATGACAACTCATGATTTGAATGATATAATTTAAATGATTTAATAATGGTATGACCAATCCTGGTCCTTCATTATATAGACTCAGAACTGTGATGGCCTCAGATACTGTCAATTGATGGCCTCTGGCACTCCACTGCCTCAACTGCAATGTGCAACAATAGTTGGCTCTAGTTTTATAAGGACGGGAACATGATCTCATGTTTACTGGCAATGTGGTTCTTACTGATGCCAGTGATATTTCGGTGTCCACACAGAATGTTTATTCCCTGTTGGTCAATGTAATAACCTACACCAGTAGCCTTTAAAATGTGAATCATTCTCCATTGGTTAGGTGATGGTGGAATGGCAAACAAAATCATAATGGCTTACATCAACAGTTTATTTTTCATTTATACTATGTACTCAGGAGAGTCACCAGGAGATCTGAACTAAAATACCTTCACTCCCGGACTGCGCTGATAAGAGGAGCCATGATCTAAAACATTATCAGTCAGAGCGCAAAGGGAATGTGGCTGTGCCTGGGATTCGTAGAGAGCTGGGAAGCTCTACCCTACCACTCTCTGAGGAGGACTGGAAATGCTGATGAACAGCAATAATGACTATGCCTATACTTCACCTTTGACCCCCCTGCTAATCAAGACTTGGTCCCAAAACTATCAAAATTATAAATTTGCTCAAATTTTTTATTCTGATTTGATAAAAATGTTTTGTGTTAAGAGAAACTCAGAAATGAATTTTTATTCAGTACTTACCAACTGGAAGATGGTCATAATAAATTCATATAAGGGATTACTATGCAGGTCTTAAAATGATATTATTGGCAGTAAATCTGGGCTTAAGTCCTAACTCTGAAAAAAATGAACAAAAACATTTTTACAAAATGTTAAATTAAAACCAAGTTATTGCTTTGGATTGTGTTGCTTGATAACTTGTTAGATTTCTTGAGCTACTACTTATAAAGTAGGAAGCTAAATGAATTCTAGACTAGAATTAAATCCTTTTGCTGACATTATTTTGTAAAATCTGAATTGACAAAGTTTTTTTTTCTTTTAATACTTGACCATGGATGTGGTGAGAAATTATACTGTTTATAAAGTATATAAAATATGTATTATCTAATAACATCTATTTAATATTTGATAATATACTGTATAAAATATTATCAATTTTTAAAAAGCATATAAAATACTTTATCAGTATGTAAAGACGTTATATAAAGCAGTCATTAAAAAAAACCTAATTCTACTTTCAGGCCAAAGTCATTATGAAACTTAATAAATTTTTTCAGTATGCTTTGTACTCTTTGTTTAATAAAAAAAAGATATATGGCTTAAAATTTAAAAAAACTAGTTATCAAACAGTATTATCTAACATGTACATAAAAAGCTAAAGGAAAACACAACAAAAATATTGCTTATTTGCATTTTCCTCAGTATGTCAATTTCTTTTTAAAATCCTGCTATGATGTTTACTGAGATTTCATTAAATCTATAAATCAATTTGGAGTAGTCTGGCATTTTAACAATGCTAACTCTTTATATTTATTATAAGCCATAAATACGGTATCTCTATTTATTTTGGTTTTTGATTACCTTCAGCAATGTTTTGTAATTTTCAGCTTACAGGTCTTGCGTATCTTTCACTAAATTTGCTCCTAAGTGTTTTTCCTGATACTTTATAAATGTAGTTATTTTTCCCTAATTGTTCACTACTATTGTATAGAAATGCAGTAAGTTTTTATAAATTGACCTTCAGCCATCTTAAATTTGTCTATAACTTTCATAATTATTTTAGATTCTTTGGAATTTTCTATGTACATGATCATGTTGTCTGCAACTAAAGATAGCTTTATTTGATTCTCTCAAATCTCACTGCCTTTTTTTTGGGAGACTAGGTCTCAGCTATTTTTGCCATAGGCTCACGTTGCCCAGGGTACCACGGACTCAAGCAACCCCAGCCTCAGCTTCCCAGGTAGCTGGGATTACAGACACGTGCCACCATGCCCAGTTATTTTTTTGGAACTATGTCTTGCTACATTGCCCCGAGCAGGACTTGAACCGCGATCCCTGGCTCCCACCGCCGTTTCCTAGGTTGCGGCTTACAGGCACGCGCCACCATGCCCTGCCGCCTTTTATTTTTGATTTTGTGCACTGCTCAAGCCTCCCGATGCCTCACTGATCGTGGACATCCTTGCCTTCTTCCTGAATCTTTGGTCTTTCACCAGAGTACAATGTTAACATGCAGATTTTTGTAGATGACTTTTATCAGGTTGGGGAATTTCCCTTCTACCCTCCTATTTTATTGTTTTCTATTTGTCTCCTCAGTTTTGTTCTCCTAACCAGATTTTCTCACCCACTTTTTTTCTTTTTAATGAGATCTATTCTTTTTATTGACCTTTTAGCTGCACCTCTTTCCATTATTTCCCTCTCCCTCACTTTGGTTGCACTAAGGATTACAGTATTTTTCTTTAAATTTTCGGTCTATATAGTTCATGTTGAACTGCTTCATATTAAATATAGGAAACTAACTTTCCATATGTAGAACCCTTTATCTCTTCTTTAAAATACCCCAGTGTTATATGGGTGCAGGCATATATATTTTATGATAATGTCATTTTTCTTCTAAAGAGTCATACATATTATAATGAAGAGGGGGGGAAATGTACCTTTTTACTTTACCTGTATATTTACCATTATTGGCGTACTTTATTTCTCTGATGATCCATATCTCCATTTGGTACTTTTTCCTTCCAGCTTGTAGGACTTCTCACTGCTGGTGATGAATTCTTTCTTGTCACTTATCTGAGAATTTTGTTTTTATTCTTAAAAGGTGTTTTTGCTGGCTATTCTGCATTGATAAGTTTTTCTTTCAGTCTTTAAAGATTTCTGTTTCATTTGGTATTTATAGTTCACTCTCTGGGGACTTCATTTAGCTGATTTTATTTCTAAGTCCAGAGTTTATCCTTTTTGCTTATTCCTGTGGTTACTGTGGTAGGTAGGAACTTATCCACCCATTACCAGAAGTGCAAATGCCTCACTTTCACTTTTAAATTACTTTATTTTGAACAAAACTAAATATACTGAAAAACTGCAAGAATATTACACCCCCAAAATTCCTTATTCCTCCACCTAGACTCCCAATATAATGTATTACTTTTTTCTGGACCACTTAAAAGCAGATACCATTCCTATTTGTTCATAAATACTACATATTTCCAAAGAACAAGAACCTTCTATAACATAGCAAGTGTTCAGTTAAGTTCAAGAAATTCATTTATTATAAATTCAGTCCATACTCTAGTTTGTATAATTTCACTGTTGTCCATCTCGTGCCAAGATTTAATGAGGGCCATGCATTGTAGATGTCACATTTCTAGTCTAATATAGAACAGCTTTACACCCATTTCTTGTCTTTGAGAACACTGATATTTTGAATAAGGACCATCTGTTCTATAGCAGGATCAGTTCTGACTGAGGCATCATTGTCAGATATACTTAGCACATTATATTAGGAGACATGTGATGTCAGTTTGTCTCATTTTTTGTGATAAGTTGGATCTCATTAGGTTAAGGTGGATCTGCCAGGTGCCTGCAGTATAAAGGCAATTTTCTTCCTTTGTGGTTAATAAAGAATCATGAGAAGATGCTTGTGATGTAAATGCCCTGCTCCCAGACTTACCTTCATCCAAGGATAGCATCGAATGCTGGTTTTGGGGGGGGGGGTCAATTCTTAGGGTGATGATTGCAAAAATAGTGATTTTCTAATTATTATTTTCAAAATATTAGTAAAGGTTGCTTTCTTTTCATATCCATGAATTTTTAAAAATCATTTTAATGCTCAAACTGCCCAATATTTGGTCAATGGAAGCACTTCCAGGTCGTTTGTGTCCCATTGACACAGTCCCTTAAGTCTCTGGAATTTTCCTTACTTTCTGGAACAATATGATTATTCCAGGGACATTCTGCACTAGGCTAACACAAGAATCAGACGTTCCCTCAAGAACTTCTGCTCCTTTTTAGTGATTTATGAACTGTACTCCAGGCAGCACCATCTGTGAGTCCAGGTGATGCCTGCCTATCAGAGTTGAAAACAAGCAAGACATTTGTGTTGTTGTCTGCGAGAAATGTGTCTATACTTCTGTCCACTTGCTGCAAATCTCTGCAGATAGAACCACCCTCAGCTAGCAGGCTGGAGAGCCCAGAGCACAGTGGGGTAGTTTTTCTTACTATTGCTGCTTGGTACAACATATGGATACTGTCATCATGTGTTCTTATAGGGAGGGATATTCATGAGGACATTATAAAGTGAATTCAATTTTTTGACTTTCAGCTTCACTAAAGTCAGGTGTAACACTGTATTTGTCCCTTTTTATCAGTCTTACAGTTAAAAACAGCTCATCTAAGATGACCTGTTGTGTGAATTAAACAATGTCTTAGGATGCTACAAAAAGGAAAGAACTACAATTTGACTGACATTGTAATTTACCAAATACACTTTATAATGCAAGAAAATGTCAAGTCTATTCAAGGCAATCTTTTTTTTTTTTTTGCAAGTTCACATTTCATCATAAAAAGAGAATGACAGGGATAGATAAGGATTTAAAAGCCAATCCTTACCCACAGTTTGCTTCTAAAATACTCCTTCCTAAAAATAAACAATTCATGAAACATTTCAGGAATTTGGAGTTTTAGGTTTTAGTAAGAGTTCTAAACACAGTAAATCAAATTATGTGATTATAAATTCAGTACTTTAATGGATATAGTTTAATTTGAAGCAAGTAGTACAGATTTATTCAAAACAAAGTGTTTTGACTAGTATTTTAAGTTTAAGAAAAAGTCATACACGATGAAAATATATCATTATTCCATATATTTTTATTTTGTAAAATGCCTTCATATTAAGCTTAACAATCACTAAGATGTTTTTAAACTGAAGTTTCATTATCCTTTTCATCTCTTGTTTTTAATGGTGTTGTTTATTTTCATAACATGACAAGTTCCAGAATGCTGTAAAAATAATTTTATTCAAATTCTTTTCCAAAAGAAAGATTTTGTGCTAGTCATCTTTCATTCCATTCAGAATGATAGTTGGTGTGCATAAACACCTCAGATGGATTGGTATCATTTGGTCCCAAGTAACAGCAAATAATGAGGGTCTGCAGAAATTGTCCGATATAGTTTGTGTCAATCAAGTAAGTGAATTAGCTAAGGTTCTAATACTTTGCCTTTGTATACTGGAACAGATTGCCAATAATTCCATTGAAAATCTATCAAAGGAATAAGACAAATAGATCAGGGGAAATAACAAAGAACCCAAAAATGTATACACTCAGAGACAGTTTGCTGATCTTTGACAAAGAGCAAAGGCAATTCAATGGACAAAGAATAGTCTTTCAACAAATGGTGCTGGAACAACGGGGCATCCAAAATATTCCCCCAACCCTCCTCACCCCAAAAGGGAATCTGGACACAGAGCTTACAACCCGCACAAAAATTCATTCAAAATGAATCATAGCACAAAATATAAAATATGAAACTACAGAACTCATAGAAGATAATATAAGAGTAAATCTAGGTGACCTTGGATTAGGCAATAACTTTTTATTTAGATCAACACCAAAAGCATGATTCATGAAAGAAAAAAGCTGTAAGATGGACTACATTAAAATATAAAACTTTCTATTAATCTGAGCAACAGATAGAATATTTAAAACCTCAAAAAAGAGTTAGCTCCCTTCTTTTAAGATCTGCCATTCTGAAAACAGCAGCAAACCCTAGGAGTTAACATACAAACACACAATTTGAATTCAGACAGGAAAAGGACAGAGTCTCTATATCATTGAGAAATGAAATTATTTTCTTTCTTCTTTTCTTTTTTTAAAGAGACTAGGTCTTGCTATGTTGCCCGGGGTAGTCCCGAACCTGCAGATTCAAGTGATCCCTAGCCTCAACCTCCCAAGTAGCTGGGATTACAGGTGCACACCACCAGGCCTGGCAAAATGGAATTATTTTCAGCACAAAAACTACATGTTTGAAAAAAATTTAAATCAGGCAAATCAACTCCAAATTTCAGCTTTTTGCACCAGTCTTCAGTTACCAATCTGAAAAAAGAGATGGAAGTAGTAGCAACTGTAAGCACTGAATTCACTGTTCCAGAAAAGCTACAAAGTTTCCAGAACTTGTGGGAGAGACCTCTTACTGAGCCACCACATGACTGAACAGTTGTAGGAAGATTCACTTGGAAATCCACTTTTTGACCTTTGAACTTATAGATCTGGTCTCAAGTTGGATCCAATGTAGGACTCAAAACTCACTAGGAAATCATCGGTTACTACATCACATGAGAATCTCTAATTTTTTAAAATAAATTAATATATTCGGGCCAGGCATGGTGGCGCATGCCTGTAAGTGGCAGCCTAGGAAGCCGCAGCTGGGGCCAGGGATCGCGGTTCGAGTCTCGCTGGGGGCACATAGCAAAACCTAGTCCCCAAAACATAGCTGGGCATGGTGGCGCATGCCTGCAATCCCATCTACCTGGGAAGCTGAGGCTGTGGGTTGCTTGAATCTGTGGCACCCCGGGCAACGTGAGGCTGTGGTCCTACGGGCAAAAACAGCAAGACATAGTCTCAAAAAACAAACAAACAAAAAATCAATATATTCAATGTATTTGTGTTGTGAGGGGAATTTTATTGATAAAATCAAGATATATAACACTATTCTTAAAAACTGTGGTTAACAGCAATGTACCATAAATATCATCATTTGAAAATGTACAATACATTTAGTATTGTACAATCAGCACCACTATCTAGTTTCAGAACATTTCCGTTACTCAAAAGGACTCCCATTAAGTAGTCACTCCAACTCTCCTCCTCCCCGCACCCCAACTCTGGCTAAAACTAAATCTATTTTATTTTCTTAGTTCCCATCGAATTTTCTGTTTTGCATATTTTCTGTTTTGTGTTGTTTCTTTGCCTCTGGCTTCATTCACTTACCATGGTTTCAAGGTTCATCCATGCTGTGTGGCATATATCAATACTTCACTACTTTTTATGACTAATATTCCAATGTACGATAAACTACTTTATCCATTTATCACTCAATGGCCATTGGTTTGTTTTTGCTGTTTGGCTATTATGAACAATGGTTGTTATGAATAGTTCAGTGTAAGTTTGTGTTTGCTCATCTGTTTCAATACTTTAGGGCAAATGACTGGGTCATAGTAAATCTACATTTAGGTTATTGAGGAATTATTTTTCACTGTGGTTACATTAATTTACAATTCCCCAGTGAATTATCTGAATTCCATTTTCTCTACATTCTCACCAATAGTTGTCTTCTGGGATTTTATTTTTTGTTTTTGTTATAGCTATCCTAATTGGTGTGCATTAGTATCTCACTGCAATTTTGGTTTACTATATGGCTTTTGACCAAAAGGCTCATCTCTACCTTTCCCTGTACTTGTCCTTGTATCTAGAGGCCATCATTCCATTTCTGCAAATAAAAGGCCTCGAAAAAAAAACAAAAAAAAACCTCTAGGAGGGGTGGGAAGGGACATCTGGGGATGCCAGGCATTCGGGGCAAATCAGATCTTTCTGTTGGCATTCCCCTTTGAAAAGAAAAAAAAACAAAAAAAAAACCTCTAGGAGGGGTGGGAAGGGACATCTGGGGATGCCAGGCATTCGGGGCAAATCAGATCTTTCTGTTGGCATTCCCCTTTGAAAATATTCAGGTTGCACCTTCCGCCCTAGGACAATTAGCTCTATACCCCAATTTTAAGACATTCCTATTTAAAGAAATTAAACTTTATTTATCACTGATGTCTCTTTGTAGGCTTATGCTTTTAAATTCCTTAGTTATAATTATAGTGGGGTCAGGACAGAGAATTTCATCTTGCATGCTCACTGTAAATGCTGGATGGGATTTCAGCAACAAGCATGTGAAGTTCCTTGCATACACATGGAGAAATGCAATTCCTAGGCACGACACATGGTGGCTCAGTGACACTACATTTGTAGTTCTATACACCCACCCTGCCAACGCACAGTAGAGCAGTGTTTTATTATGGTTAATGCAGCAGAGGGGAGCCACAGAATCATTGCATATTTACACTGGACTGAATCCCCAAAGGCTTTCTGGTTCACTTTCTTTTAAAGACAGGGAACGGAGAGTCACAGGAGTCCACAAACTTATTCTATAGTACCTAAAAGTAGTTGGTAGAAATAGATAAAACTTTTAAAGCTATGCTTACTAAGTTGCCTTTAAATTGGAATATAAGTGCATCAAAGTGGGAGTGGGAGCTGGGCATGGTGGCATGTGCCTGTAATCCAGGTATCTGTGAGGCTAGAGATCACTTGAGTCCATGGATTCGAGACAACCCTGGGCAATATAGCGAGACCTAGACTCTAAAAAAAAAGGGGGGGTGGGTGGGAAAAAGGAAGCTGGTGTAACCTCTGCTATGTGTGGTGGGAAGAAAACAGAAGGAAAAGTAACTGGCTCACTTACCACATGTCCTGGGCTCCAGCTGCAGGACAGCAATGCCCTAAGTGTGTGAAGACCCAAAGGAAACAGACAGGTCTCTGCCCACCAGAGTTTAAAATCTGGCAAGGAGATGCACCAATAGAAAAAAATCTGCCACGACCAAGAAAGTCTCTGATAAATCTCTAGTAGAAATGTAGCTTGTAAGTACTCTTTTCAATGTGAAGGAGCGGTCACTTCCTGTTCATGAGAGGGGAATCCCTGCTGATTGAATTGGGCCTGGCCTTGCAAGAACAGTATCAGGCACTCTCAGTTTGGGATGTACATAAGCATATGTAAGGTTCTTGTTTAGTTGTAGATTCTTATTTACTAGGGATGTGGTGGTGGTGGTGGTGGTGGTGGTGGTGGTGGTGGTGGTGGCGTGTGTGTGTGTGTGTGTGTGTGTGTGTGTGAGAGAGAGAGAGAGAGAGAGAGAGAGACTAATTCTGCATTTCTAACAAGTCCTCAAGTGACTCCAATGTGGCCGATGTGAAGACCACACTTGAGTAGCCAGGGTGAAGGCACTGGTTCATGAATTTGGCTCCATGTGGGAATCACAGAGGAAATTAAAAACAAACACAGACCACTTCATTCTCACCCTAGAGATGTTGTTTCAGTTGGTGTAGGGTCGATGAGTTGATTGGGTTTTTTCCACCATTAGCCTCTATGATCAGCACCTGTGGTATTGTGTCCTCCCCACAATTGTGCATGCCTAGCCCAGTGGGTGTGTGCATGTGTGGGTGGGGCTAGGAAGCAAGGATAAAAGGGTGGTGTCACCCCAGGGGAGGCTGAGAAGGCCAGAGAGGGGAGAGCACAAGGAAGAGAGCACAAACAGAATGTAAAAGAGAATGACAGAAAGAAGCCAGAGGAAGACTGAAGATTCCTGTAAAGATTCCTGCGGGGCTAGGAGGCTATGTTGCCAGCTCCCTACTCAGCTCCCCAGCCCATGCTTGTACTACAGTTGGGCTGGGGTAAAACCTTGGCATTGGTTTTTAAAAAGCCCTTTGCAGTCAAGTTTGAGCACCACTGATGTTGGGGGTTAACATCTGAACATCTGAATCCCCCCACAACTGAAGTTGAAGAACAGAGAAACTCCCTTTGCTCTATTCCCCTGGTATCTGGGGCAGTGGCACTGTGAACTTCATCACCACATCTGAACATTCCAGATGCTGCCACAGCAGCCCTGGGAACAAAGAAACAAAGACCAAGTAGTACAGACCTTGGGGGAAATGTGGCATCAGGAATAGCGGTGCACCCGTCTCCAGAGGAAGAAGTGACGAGTCTTGGGCCACGAGCAGTTTTAGCAAACCAGCTCTGCTGAGCCAGATTCTGACAGTGACTGTACAGCTTCTGAAACTGCGTCCGTGATCCTGGAGATTGTGAGCTACCCAACATAATTCTAAACACACAAACAGTCCTTTATGGTTAAATACAATACAAATTAAAAACCCACAGATAAATATTTGACTGCTGATCTGCCCAAACGCTTGGAAAGGGAACTGTTTACCTTTATACCAAAAGGCCAGGAGAGGTACCCAACCTGCATGTGGCATGTGTCCAGGCCTTCAAGGAGCTGGTGCTGCAAGACCTAAAGTTCTTAGGTGGCATCTGAAAAAAAGACTTGTCTGCAGACCTGCACATGAGCCAAGTGTGCCCAGGAAGGGGTCAGGCATGTGTTCTTTACTGAAGAGCAGAAGATTGCTGTGAAAATGTTGACGGTACAGAGCTAAATTCAAAATGAAGTATTTTTGATTAATAAAAAATTCAAAGGGAAAAAAACAGTATTAAATAAATGTGTCAATTAATGAAGTTATATCAACCCGTGTGAACAACATCCATGCTAGGAAAGAGGATTTTGGTTTCCCTAAATTCACCATGTGCCCCTATCATTTATAACTCCTACCTCCCTAGGAAGAATACTCTAGACTTTTAGTATAATCAGATTTTCTTTTTTGTGCATTACCTCCTTAAATACATTAGGGTTTACTCTTGCCTTCTATTCTTTATGCACGGATTCATCACAAGTGGCAACAGAGCCGGGCATGGTGGCACATGCCTGTAGGTGGCAGCCTAGGAAGCCACAGCCGGGGCCAGGGATCGTGGTTCACGTCCCACTTGGGGGCATGTAGTGAGACCGAGTACCAAAAAAATAGCGGGGCATGGTGGTGTGCACCTTAATTCTAGCTACCTGGGAAGCTGAGGCTGGGGATTGCTTGAGCCGTGGTACTCCAGGCAATGTGTTCTACAGGCAAAAATAGCGAAACTGACCTAGTCTCAAAAACAAAACAAACAAACAAAAGAACAAGCGGCAACATAGTAGGTCTCGCTACATGCCACTGGCGGAACTCGAACTGCAATCCCTGGCCCCGGCTGCGGCTTCCTAGGATGCTGCTTACAGGCATGCGCCACATGCCCAGCCATAATGACTTTTATTCTACAGAGAAACCACTACTTTTTAGCTACCTGGAGGCATGGTCTTTATAGAAAAGACAAATTCTTGCCTCTGTCATTTGCCAGTACAAGAGAGGGGGAGAACAGCAAGGATTCAGGCACCCTCCAACATGGGCCAGGAAGGGGTGTGTTTGTGTGGGTAGTATTAGATACTAATAATGTAGGTTCAGACATACTTAACGTCCCCTCCCAGCCACAGCCACCTCTTCAAGTTGGTCCCCAAGTCCCATGGAAATTGAACATTTCTTAGATTTGAGAATTTCCCTGATGTGACACGATAATTCTGGTTTAAGTTCCACCAAAAATGTGGACTCTGCCATTTCTCAAGAAAGCCTCGTTTCTCTCAACAGGAAAGGAACTTCCCTGCAGCCCACACTGCTGGTCCTCACTGAACCAAGAGAATCCTCGCATTCACTGATATCGGGGTGGACAGCCCTTTGAGTTGCAATCACTGCTCCCAGGGTGACTTCCAGAGCCTTCATGTGCCCATTAGTTTCTTTGGATTTCCTAGATTTATCGGACACCTATTGTTCCCCTTCGATTTCTGCACAGAGGCTTCTGCCAGCAGTGGGTCCCCACCTGTGAGCTCGTGGGGCTTCACTGGGTACCTTGTGTTATATACTGATTAGGGCCTTAAATGCAAGTTTTGAGAGCTTGTTTGGGACTAAGTTGTTCATAGTTTGGAGCTCAGACTAACTGGTTTGATGAAATTGTTTGGAAATTGGACCTTATGGACCTAGATAAGCAAAGAAGCTTAGATCTACAGGCAATGAAGACCCCTTGGATCATATTCTAGAAGCATAGTTGTACAAGGTTTTAGCTGGACACATGTAATCTGAGGCTTCTTAGTTTGGGACTTGGCAGATTTGGTGGGCAAAGCAATGAGGGCATGGTGCTAAGACAAATTTTGTCTCTAGGAATCTTCTAGCCTCCTCTCACCTAAAATCCTGTTCCTGATGAAGATGTTTGAATTTGTCTGATTTTCATCATGTGACAGACTTCTAAAACTTCTCTGAACATCTTGAGACACTTGCTCCTGCTGTAGTCAGTGGTAGTGGTAAATCACACAATGGTCTCAGGAAGACATTTAGTTGGTGGTTGTGTAACATGTAACAGTGCCTGGAGTTTTACCCTTTAGAGCAGCCCACCTTGTTGGTGCTGCAGCCTGCTAGCTACATGGCCCAGGTAAAGGACCAAAGCCAGCAACTTATACCAAGTTTTCGGTTTGAAGAACTGACTGCTAAAGACAACTCATGGAAAAGTACATCTCAACTGAATTTGAACGCATCTCCCTGCTGCCTGGAGTTAACAGTGTATCTCACCTACCCTTGTTTGGAGTAATGTTTATTGGCTTATGTTACTGCAATTTCCATAGTAAATGCTACATAAATTAGCAAAGACAAACCAGTCTATGAACACAACTTGCCAGACAAAACAGATCAACTAGCTTTGCTGTACCTGTTGTGGGTTTCTCTAACTTGTTGTCAAGGAGGGATTTGTGGAAAATGAACAAGGAACAATACTACCACTGCTACATCAATGCAATGTTGATATCCTTTAGATAAATGTCCTCTACCATTTAAATCAGTCAAGTTGGTTTTTATTGTTTGCAGCCAAGAACTGAAACCAAGAGGTAGGGGAGTTTTCGTAAAGCAAAGGGGTGGTGGGAGGGTGCTGTTGCTGCCTGCCCCATCATGAAGCCTGTGGTCTGCTATGGGGACTGCGACTGAGCCAAGTCTGTGGCAATGGGCTGGGGTCTGGTCAAGGTCCTTCACTGCTGGATTAGGTCCCTTTGCTTGGTTTCCCTAGAAGCAGGTAGTGAAAAACAGAATGACGCCAGGCCCCCACTCTGGGCAACGGAGGCGACTGGTGATTCTTCAGCAGGAGAGCAGGGCACTGGGAAGATGGATGAAGGGTTGAGATAAATACCAGGTACAAGTACCAAGAGCACAGTAAGAATGTGGAAATGGGAGCTGACATAAGAAAACAGGTGACAGTGAGGAAGAATCATCACTGAGTGGTTAAGGTCTCAAAGCTGACTGATAAAAGACAGAAAAGAGTATTAACACACCCTATCATGAGTGACCCAGAGTTCAAACTAAATAACACAAGATCTCTTTAAATCCTCTTCAAAAATTTATTTCCCAGGTAATAGTTAAGTGGTCTGTTAGGGGGATAAGAGAACTTAGCTTGTGTTAAGAGGGATGCACAAGCCCATGTGCCCATGTTGTCTCAGCGACAGGGACAGCACACCCACCCCGTGAGCTCACCTGGAGGAAGCATCGCTGCGTTCACATCTTCACCACACACGAAGTTTCAACATGTGCCTTCAAAACCTTCCAGGGCTAAGCTGTTTCCGGGACTGATAAGGTGAAAGCTGAGAGGCTTTGGCGGTGTACTTAGGGGGCTTGAGAAGAGGCCCAGTGAAA